>DWQX01002024.1:0-23883 GCA_018245475.1 Pharmacophagus antenor
TATATATTATTTTTCTTTTTATTAAGTAATAAGTATGTTGTAGTGACGGGAATAGATAAGATGGGATTGATATGTCCATTGTCTCAAAAATGTCAATATAAAAATCAAATATAAAAAGGTGCTAGTTATTAATTAAGCATTAAAAATATCTTTGAAAATTGATTTCGAATCGTTTTATTTTCTTTTGATTGAAAATGTGACAAATTTAGTCTATTATTTGAATCTTAATTTTCGTAAATATTGAAAATTCTACAATTGTACTACTTATTTTTCAATGTTTCATTATATTCTGGATATTTATTAAAATAAAATTACAATCCTGACTTATCCACTGACTGACCCATGTATGTACACACAGCCTTAATTAATGGTCCCAGAGATATGAAATTAAAAGGTTGTGTTTTATTGTGATGAGTAGGTATTCAATTTTTTTTAAGATAGGGATTTCTTAAAATTCCACCACAGAGGGGAGAAATAAGAATTAAAATTTTGATGAAAATTCTTATTCTCTGAGTCGATGAACTTCAAAATTAGTACACATAATGGAAAAAGATTATAGATAATAAATAGATAAATGACCATGCCGAGTGACGGCTTTTTCTTAATTCCGAAAACCGTTATACCACGATACGTTAATTTGTACTATTTCTAAAAGTATCAAATAAACTTCAATTTATCGAAACTGAATTTATTTGGTACTATGTAATTACGTTTCGAATCACTCGCTAAATTTTCCCTCACTTTCTACCCAGCATGATATCCGATCAATGTAACTACTCATTTGCATGCCGTTAAATTAAAAGACATCCGAAACTTGACCTACTAATACATTTCCCAGAAAAATTTCTTAGGTATGTGAATTAAAATAATATTTGTGACCTCGTCATGTCCAACTTGCTGTGCTAAGTCATCTATTTTCCGTCATTTCTAAACTTTGGGTTTATATTTGAATTAATCGGGATGTAACAACAAGTTATGTTTTTTATAATGACCTAACACGAACCCAATTGCATATAACGTTAAGTGAAAATGAGGTCGTAGATGGTGTAGCTTATTCGCGCAGAATACTCTGACTCTCGTATGCAAGATTGTCGGAACACAGCAATGCTGTTGTGGTCGCAGATTGATATTAAAGTTGGTAACTAATCAAAAAGATTCAAAAGAAGAAACCCCACCATCCAAACTCAACTAGTCATGTGGTTCTAAAATTTAATCGTGTATCACCGTTTTACAAGGCAAAAGATACAACACTCAGCCACGGAGTGCATTAATAAAATGGCGTTGTTGGTTTAAACATGTAAAGATTTTTTTTTAATATTTTATACGGAAAAGAACATAAAAACAAAATTAATAAAAGAGCATAGTACAACAAATTCTAATAGGATCATAGCATTGTGTACTCCTTTGTTACGTCGACTGAAATAACGATTGCTCTCAATGTCAATGCTTGATTGATGATTTACCGTGAGAAAAAGCTGATACATTGCAATATCGTGAGGGTCGTATGGACAGATAAAATCGAATGAGGTAAAAAATTAATACAATAGTAATGAAAATTAATAAAAAAGTTATTTATATTTTGCTAAATTTTCATTATCGTCATCATCAGCCGATAGGCGCCCACAGATGGCTCAGCGGCTACTGAATTGTAGATTTTCTTATTAGATGTATTTTTAATATATATATATTTTGTTATTGATAATTAAACCACGTTAAAAATAATTCTTTCACTATTATAACAAACCCAGAGGCAGTCAATCATAAATTTATCGATTCTCATTTTTAAAGTAATAAACGACAAACTATTAAAAAAATACACAATTAATTTATTGTTTCCAGACAAGATAGTACACCGGTAATTGAGTAAAATAATAATTCGTTAAATCCAACGTGTTAGGGTTCATTTTTAAACAAACCTTACTCTTTAATTGAAGGTAAAAGTAATTCACTTTTCATGTTCGCTGCGCTGTTTCGTTTGTTAAAACGCTTTCGTAGGCTTTGCGTGTCTCGTTATTAACGTAATAGTGATCATTGAACGGCTTTACAGCGGATATGATGAAACTAAATGTACTTGCTCTGTATACGTATACATATAATTTGAGTTTAAGTGTGAACAAATACATTAACCTATTCGAGACTGGATGATGATTCCTCTATATTAATTTTGCATAACGGTGGACAACCGATCTTGAATTGAATAACATAGTTATGACTGTTTTCGTGGCAATAGTGGTTACCGCTTGCCTTGTAAAATAAAGGTCGGGTGAAGTCTGAAAAGGTTCTATAAAACCTAGCTAGACTAGCTGCCACTCTCAATGTCCTCCTGACGTGTTTGACTGACTCCATGGCGCACTAATTTGTAACGCCCTTCGCGTTGTACATGTGAAAACTAAAGTATTTTAAATTGCCTCTTTGTCAGTCTTCTTTGTTCGACCGCATCGCTTAAACATATATGCTTATATATTACTGTGCTTAAATATTGAAAATAGAAAAAAGCAATTCACTATGTTGAGTATAATACTTAAGCATATTACATTGATGGTCAATGTTGTTATATTTCATCTTGATTAAACTTGATGCTGATATCTGAAAAATGATAATTTGCTAGTTTAGTTCATTCTGTCCTTAACTCACCATTTTTAAGTGACTGTGAAAGATGTGGAGAGTAGAAAGGTGTAACAAACGGAACCCTTCAAAACCATAGCGCTGCACAGCGATGTATTATTTAAACAACAAAAAAAAAGAAACATGTAGAGGAATATGGTGTGTCAGTAATACGATATGCATTCGATACACGAAACGATTCAACGATGTTCTACAGGGGCGCGATCGTTACCACTTTAGTCACGTGCCACGGTTGATGTTCCGTTGCGATACGTTTCAAACACACAACCGATTTATTGTTTATTATCATTCGAAAACATTTGAAACTCGATACCATTACTAATCTGTTAAGAAATCACTAAGTGGTTAACAACTTCCTTTTATAAACATAACCAATATCCTGTACAAATTAATACTTCACAGCCTTTTACTTTAAAATATGTATGACCTTAGCAAAAAGCTGTTATAGTGCGCCGGTTGCGACACCAATTTCGTAGCGACACTAAGGTCATAATACTATTTGGCGTATCTGACATCAAGTGGGAGTTATAAATGCGTGTGAATATAAAAAGGTATGTTTTTTTGGTGGACTATTTCGAAAAGATCGATATAAAGAAGAAATTGGTAAGTTGTTTACGAAAGTTTGAAATTATTATCGATTTGGAAAACCATTATCTCCAAAACCGAACAATTGAAAATTATTGTTTAAATATATTTAACAGTGATTGAAAAAATGTAACGAACTCATACAAAAGAACTTATTAATCGTATCAGGGTATTAGTAAGGTTATAAAATATGTTTAAGAGTGTACTAATGTCAAAAGGATATCGACTCGATACTTGAATTAAACAATGCAGTCGTTTCGAAATGAAAATGAATTAGAAACTTTACTTTATATTCTGTTTCCTCATGAATTACGTTAAACAAATTGTATTCATATATAATCTATACGTATAATAAAACTAACAAAGTCAAATCTATACATTGAATTTTTTTATTCAACTTTTAATTGAAATATTTTTTTTTGATGATATAGAAATATTTTTTTTGTCTCTCTGTTGGTCTCTTTGATCGTCAATCAGGCAATAACTACTGAACGGATTTTAATGAAGGTCCGTTATTTTATGGAATAACAGTTAGAGTATTTTTTATCTCGGGAAAATGAAAAGTTCGTTAAGGAGAGTTTTTAAAAGTTATTTCTCAAACTGAATTATCTCAGAAATGGTAAAATTTTAAAAACTGTCTGGCGGATTCAATTTAGGTTACTTTTTCTGCCATTGAGTGTTAAGCGGTACTAAGTTCACAGGGACAGCCAGAGTTACATTCATTTTATGCCAGTGAAAGATTTATTATTAAAAATTTCTGTCACTAGAACAATTTTCACCGAACGACATTTTTCTTTTTTTTTTAACCTATTCTTATATGTAGTCTATTTTTGCCTTCCACGTTTTACCGAAGTGTTCATATTGAAACACTTTTTGAATAATACGCATGTTACACCTTGACAAGTAAGTAGTGGTTAGCAAGAATGTAAATGTCTTTAAAATATTTTACAACCTCCATTCCATAAACAGCATTTAACATAGTTATGATTGAATTTATTGCCATAGTTGAATACTAAAATATTGGCTTACATAAGCAATATTCATGGGCACAGAATTTTGAGTATGCTTTGAATTACAACAATAGCCATTGTTACAAAGTAATAGCGATATATTTTTTTTAACTTACCAATCACTCTATTAATTATTACAAAAAATAAATATTATTAGATTATTACATAATTAGTTCTGACAACATTTTGTATAATGTATATTTTGTCTATTCTTAATTTGTTAAGAAGCCTTTGCTTTTTTCTTTTACTTTTTCCGAAATAGAGTTTATTAATATCGTCGAAAAAGTTCTTCCGCCATAGATAGTTATATAATAATTATAATATTCTAACTTCGTTTCTGCTTCGATATTAACACATCGAATTCATTTATATGAACTTACAACATTAACTTGATAATTTAGTATATATATAATTTACTTATTTAAATTTACGAACGCCTGCCCGCTTCAATATGACCACATAGAAAAATATTCTTCAGAAACACATTTTCTTGGCTTAAAATCCACAACATTCTCATTATAATGGTGTCGACACACCCTAGCCCTTCCATGTGAACTGTTTAAACAATAAACAAACAACAATACAGTCTGACGCTTAGTATCTGTGTATCGCGACCTTCGCTTGAGGTGTCAGGTGTGGTTCCCACGCGCCGGTCGCCCGTTCTGCAAGAGATAACGAAACGGCTCACTTACTGTATTGTGGTGGTAGCCTAATGTTTCTTGAAATCAAAGTACTTTTCATACCGATACCAAGAAAACGGACGTTTGATTTGTTGATGACAACAATAATGAGTATAACTGTATATATGCATAGCATGGTAGGTCTCAAACAAAAATTAATAATTTGATGATTATTTTCAATGTTTGTTTCTATCGGTATGTTTTAAAAAAATTAATTGTTATTACTTTTCCACGAAAAGTTGATGTGTATTTTTGAAGAATTAAAAATTTAGAGTAATAACAGTTGTAAAATATAAGGGGTGATCAAAAAGTAATGATAAACGGGTATTTCTTATAAAGTCCAAAAAATTTTTTTTCGCTTCTTCGGACCTTCACTACTTCCCAGTTAAAAAAATTGTATAAATAAGGCGTCATTTGGAGGAGCTACATTCATATAGCTCGCGGATCACCGGATTCGCGAGCCAGTTTCGATGAAGCTGTAAAAGTCGTCAATAAGACGAACAGCGCAAACTTCACCGAATCCAGCAGCAGGAGCTACATTCATTTGAATACCAGCAGTCGGAGCGACAACACTTAGTGAGATGAAAGTTTGACAAAAATGTGTACCAAAGAAATACTCGCTGATTTGGTGGAGACACTGGAGGACTCTGCTCCTCCATATTCTACGGTGGCACGGTGCTGCAAAGATTTTAAACTGGGTAGAATATCGTGAGGGACGCCCAACCTCTTCCCTCACTGAGGAAAACGTGAAAAAAATCGAAGATATCGTATTAGCAGACCGATGAGTAACCATCAGACATTTAGATGAGGTCACAGGAATCTCATATGGCAGCATCCAAAGCAATTTGACCAGCAAAATTAATATGAAGGTCTCCGCGTGTTGGGTACCGAGAATGTTAATGGACGAATAAACGAAAAAACGAGTTGATATTTCAAGAGCCAATCTAGCCAAGTTCGAGGCTGACCAAGAAATTTTTTTGTCTCGATTTGTGACCATGGAAGAAACATGGATTCATCATTTTGATCCTGAAACCAAACAACAGTCGATGACTTGGAAAAGGCCATCCTCTCCGACGCCGAAAAAGTTCAAAGTCTCGAGCTCGGCAGGCAAGGTTATGGCGTCCGTTTTCTGGGGTGCTGAGGGAAACATTATACTTAGCTAATTCCCTGGAAATGGGAGCTACTAGAACGGACTCCTACTAAGTTGATCAAATAAGACGACTGCTAGAAGCTATATAGAAAAAAAAACCGAAACTCCGATCGAAAGTCCTGTTCCATCAGGACAACGCTCCTGCACACAAAGCCGAAGTTGCGATGGCTGCCATTCGAAAAGCAGGCTTCGACCTGATCGAATACCCGCCCTAATCTCCAGATTTAGCCCCCTGCGACTTTTTTTTTGGTTTCCTCGGCTCAAGGAACACCTCAGGAGCTAAAAATTTGAGGATGATTGCGAGGTGATGGCTGCTGTAGTGGCATTTTGGGATAGCCAAAATGAAGATCTTTTTTTAAAGGGTATTTTAGGTTTAGAGAAACATTGGACTAAATGTATCAACTTGTTGGGAGGCTATGTAGTAAAATAAATTAAATTTAAACTAGAATCGTTGTTTTATTATACTCATTATCATTATTTTTGGATCGCCCCTCGTATTAGAAAGAACATGTTTACGAATTGCTAGCGAGTTTGTGCATCGTTTAAAAGCGATACAATGAACAACAAGGTCAGAAAAAATCAGAAGTTGCCCACCAACGTCATAAAATCAATTTTACTTAATTTACCATAGGTCTAATTGACAGATAAACATATATTTATTTTTTCTTGAAAGGTTCGGAGGATTAAAAGTCGTGGCTCATATTATAGATACGGATACGATAAAGGCCCGAAAATTAACTAATAATATTTGTTAGAATGAAATCCAACAGTACGGCTTGTGAATTGGTTTCTGTCGCAATCCAAAACTGGTTGCGGTCGCCCAGTTCCAGCGGAAGTCATCAATACTGCAAGGATTACGAAGGACTCTCACAATCACCGGCCTACTGCCCAGGGTTGCCTATTTGAAACCTTTATAGGCGTGTACAATTTGCTTTAACATAAGTAAAATTAACCTTATTAATTAAATTGAAGTGAAAATATAGCTGTTGATGGTAAAGCGTGTTCGCCCAGAATACATCAGTCTCTCACATGTATTATGGCCGCCACAGCAATGCTGTTATGGCGGCAGATTGACATTGAGTGTTGTAGCTAGCCGTGCGGGTTTTGAAAAACTACCACCATCCAGACTCCACTACTTTTGTGGCCCGGGAATCGAACCCTGCTGGACCTCTGCTTTACAAGGGAAGCGGGTAAACCACTGCGCCACGGAAACAGTTAACATGTACGCTTTTAGTCTATAAAATTAAGTGAAAAATAGCCTTTCGTAGATTCATTTATAATAGATCTTTTTATTACCTCTCTCTGCTTTTTGAGAATATTTACGAGTATTCGGGTAAGAAGTTAAATTACTTGCTGATTATTATCTCCCTGTAGCTAGAGACAGTTATTTCTTATATCGTACCACCACTGTGCCTATTTCTAGTTTATAGGGGATGTTTTGCTAAATGATTGGTCTGGTCTGGAACTGACCACTGGAAGGTCTGAAACTGGAACAAATCGTTTCATAGTATAAAATTTAGAAAAAAATAAATAAAACAACAAAACAAAAATTAATTTCTATTTTCCGCTCGACAGTCCGATATTGAACCCGTAACGCCTCCTAAGGATGCCACGTGTAGTGGCGAAACATGTATTGTATTGTATATATTTTAATTTTAGTATATACGATTAAATGAATCGGAAATATGCAAATTAATTTTTGTTTTGTCGAATCATGGAGTTCCACAAGGTAAACTTTGAATTAATCAATTATAAGAATTTGATAGTTTTAATAATATTAGCAACACTTAAAATATTATAAATTAGTAACATTGCATCGAATCGTTTAACTTTTGTAAATCATTGTTTTAATATGATAATGAAGTGAAAACAGACTAAGCTATTAGACCTCATATTATAGTGTCGCATGGATTTTGATTTCAAAATGGCGACGCAACATGGAGTGTTTCCCACGCGCCCCACCGCGATTATAGCAGTGTTACCACGTGAGACGCGTCGACGTACCGCTATCGATTATGCTGTTTTTCAATGCCCCGGTTGAAGATTGTAATCAGTTTGCAATTATTTTGTAAGCGTAAATGTATCGCGTAGTCATGCGCACTACGCATCGTTGCATTGCGACACGTTCTCTTTGCTGTTCATTCATTTTATTTAGAATTGAAACTCTGCGAATTTTATAACGGTTTTATAGAGAATTAGATAATACTAGGCTGCTTTGCTAAATATAAAAATAAATTAGAAAAAAATGGAAAATGATCTATGGAATTTCAATAAACCGCACTGGGTAGTACTTAAAAAAGTAAGGTCTCTAGCATGAACGGTTTGTCACCGGACAAAAAAATACGTTTGAAGACATCATCATCCGTCAATACATATATTAAAAAGAGGGTGACTGTTTAAATATATTAGAAACGTAACATAATCAGTAGTTCTAATAAACCAAGCTTACTAAAGGCACACGATTTACTCCACCACTTATGCTGGCGTTCTATCTAAAGACTAATGTATATGGTAATGATGAAAAAGCATCATGAAGCTACACGGAGAAAATTAAGGAACTATCAATAATTAATTTAGATATACCGTTTGAGTTTTGTGTAACATTCATTAAATACAACTAGTCTGTTCTTCATTTGATCTTCTTAAACGTAATTAAAATAAAAACCGTCCCGGTGGACAGAAGCGTTCGCGGATCACAGAAATAATTACCACTTGTTCATAAGATTTATAATCTTTGTTACCGGCAACGTAAATTATTACTTTTTGGCACGTAAATAACTTACATTGTTTCTGTCTTGATACGAACAAAGATACAAAACGAAATTCCGAATGTGCATTGAAATAATTTACTCGCTCGTACTAGACTTGGAATTTTAATAACCTTGGATAAATCGATGAAGTGACTTGTGCTCCGTTTAGGGTTGGAATGTAAGAAAGTTAAATAAATATAAAAAAAACATATGCAATTAAATCAGTATTTGCTGAGAAAGCCATGTATAAAAATTATGAAAAATCTATTTATATTTTCGATTACATAAATTAAGTTTTAAAAATATACTTTCTTTACATTCATAACGATCATATTTACGCCCCGTATATTTTTTAAAGTTTCGCGTATTTTAATGGACTGAAACGACAACAAAAGACATAATTAACGTTATGCAAACTTCCTACGATGAAGTAGAATGTTTGATATGTCAACATAAGCTCCTATGGCATGATCTAGTAACCCTAGTCACAATATTGCATTGTTATAATGTTCACAGATAACATATTTTTTTACTCTGTTACGCTCTGCAACTAACTGGTTATCTAACAATAGGTAAAATATCTTTTTACAGATCACAGACGTCAGAGATTTCTTAATCTATGATTTGGGTTTGCCCGATATAATGATGTTTTTCAATTTTTTTTTCAAAGCAAGGAATAATAGCAATTTACAATTAACCTATAAACTACAAACCATTAAAAATTTACCCACAATAACCGGAATTGTTTCTGGCAGATATTAATAAGCAATAATCACTTTCGGTAATAATGTCATAGATTAGAACCATAATTTACACCTAAAATTTTTAAAAATTTAATGTCCGCTAGACACCTTAGATATATCTAGGACAGTAATATAAATAACGATAAATATTCTTGTGATACTATTGTATTGTACGAACGCCGTGTGACAATAAAATATTTAATTTCACTTTTTATTTAAATTGTCTAGCAGTCGTTTCTTGCACAGTTAAAGAAAGACTGTTACCTATCTCTGTATGTCAGAAAATAGTTTTCATATTCTTCTTATGCACGACCTTCTTTTTATCATTCCCTCCAAACATGTCAACCTAGCAATAGAAAACTTGAATAATGCGTCTGAATTAAATACTTCAGTGTTCGTTTTCATAGAATGTTTTTTGTTATTTACAATTTCATGTGTGAATCGCAATATCATTAATTACTCGTATTTTTATGGTTTTTAAACCGGTATTTCATAAAATGGAGAAAACGGATCTTTGTGTGCCGGCGACTTGTTGAAGCACACTAATGAAATAAAAGTTTTCTCGTTGCAATTTGATGACTGCAATGTGGGAAACTTCAAAATTTTGGGAAAGCATATAGAATGAGTTTTCGCAGTGGACAAGTCATGCTTTAAACTTGTTTTGTCTACTGTCTCCCTATAATCTTAAATATATGGTTAATTTTATTTCGCATTGTTATATTTTGTTGGTTACAGATTCACAGCAAGGGTTTGAAGTTTGGAATCTACGAAGACTACGGAAACTTCACATGCGCGGGGTACCCGGGTGTCGTCGGGCATCTTGCCGGAGGTAAAGTTTTTTTTGTATCACAGTGACTCAGTTGATTATTATACTATTTAATAAAAAAAATAATTCAATTATCAGGTTTTTTCTAACAATGTTTGTGAGAATTTATTTTATCAAAGAGAAAATTCTCTTATAATTGTAAATCTTCTAATTAATTTTTATTTCATTATATAATATTTATATATTAACTACCAGTTGAATCAATATAGACAACATAAGCTAATATTTTTAAGCATGTAAAGGCTAGATCATATTCTCGCATACTATTTCTAAAATTTATATTAAAAAGACTGTCTTCCAGTTCAATTTGGATTAATTTTGGCCCCAGATAAACAAAACACGCCCATTATATTGAGTAAATTGTATTTAGTTTAACACTAGAACTACCAACATTTTTAATATATCTATTTGTACTAACAGGAAACTTAAAAAAAGATTAAAATACAAACAATTAAATTTATAATTCATTAGATAAACGTTTTTTAAAGAAAACAAAATATGTTTCATAAAAATTATTAAATGACATATAAAAGAGAAAGTGTTTTGAACAATTAGTGCAACTGGTCATTTTTACCGGTTGGTAGTTCTGGTGTTAACAAATGGCCACTACATGGTGCTATTGCAAAACTTTCAGTGATACAGTTTTTGTTCGAGATAATATTAAATAATGTAATTACTACAACCAGCGAAGTGGGTGAGTAACGGCTAGCATATACTATTTGAATGTATGGAAAGTGTTCAGATGTATGAATAATAATATCGTAACTAGACGCAAACTAAGATATCGTCAATGTTGACGTAACAGCGAATGTATTACGGTAGTTTTAATTTCCTTCGCGTGCTTCCAATTAATCGTAAGCGAGGAAGTGACGTGAATTGGAGATCAATAACAAACAGAATTCCGGAAGTCGTACCCTAACACGAAATTCATTAATCGGCGTGGAAAAGTTTGGATGTTGTTAACGCCGCTTACAACTGAAGTTCATTCAGAAACTTGAATTATAACTCAGGTTACATATGCTGCTCGCATAAAAAGGGAATATACTAAAATTCAACTTTAACGTCATCATGATTGCATATTGGATCTCTTTTTGAGAGTCATTATAAATTAATACATTTTTAATTAATTTTTTTATACTATTATTTTTTTTATAAAAGAACCGTTAACTTATGAAGCCCGCGTAGCGTACCCGATACCTCTTATGCAATCTCTACGATGAGTGATAGCAATTGGTACACTTTTTTCCGTGATGATGCTCGATGAATATCTATAATGGCCACTCGTAATTGCCTTTCGTGACAGCTCAGTGTAACCACAAATATTTTATTGCTTGATTCTGCTTTTGAATACATTCAAAGCTTTAAAGTTATTTAATTCAGTGCTTACGCAAATTTTTGGCGGCCTACATTTGTTGCTTAAGCGTAAGGGTATAGTATTTTTAAGTTAGGAAATAATTTTAATTTGTATGAAAGCTGGACTTAACCTAAGAATTAAGTTAAATTCACTCGCTACCTAAAATTCCAATTATGGAATCAAAGATTAATCAAATAATATTTTTAAACTAATTGGAAATTTACAATACAATACTCCTATCATGTTATCCAACCAACATCTGTTAACTTTGAATTCTTCGATTTGAATTCTCTCGAGTAATATTCATAATTTAATAATTTTCAAATTGCATTACGAAATGTAATTTAACTTATAATTCCAAAATCTTTGACATTTTTTTATTACTAGTACATTGCTTTTTTTTTTCATTTTTGCGTACCAGTGAAATTGTGATTGTTTTTTTTATTAGTGATGGGCTATACCTTGGCCTCAATTTCACACGATGTTAAGTGTTAGTAAAGCGGTAGATTGTGAAGCGTGTTCACCCAGAATATATCTGTTTCTCTCATATATTACTGCCGGAACACAGCGATGTCGTTACAACAGCAAATTGACAATGATTCATGAAGCCTGAAAATCGAACCCGGGCCCTCCATGTTACAAGGCATTGCGTCACGGAGGCAGTCAAATATGCCCATATTGCCTTTATTTTAACATTGCAATGTTTTACACGGTAAAGATAAAACCTGACTAATAAGTAACAAAAATTTGCATTTTAATTTTAAACAGGGCTAACAGTTCTACATAGTTCAAGAAAAGACATTATTATTTTAATATTTTTTTTATTTTACATATAAATTATCAACAATCACTAATCTTTTGCTAGTCTGTCACTACATTTCAATCGAGTTTTAAGAAGTCATATTATCTACACATTTGTCGATTAACACATAAAATACAAAAGAATTTCGCGGACAAGTCGTTGCTAAACACTAATGGAACGAAATCAGTGGTTGCATGCAACCACTCAACTGTATCACGTGAACAAGTGCGTATAAGTTTCGCACTTAGAGCCCACTTCGACCAGTTCATTTTTAATTGTCTTCCTGCATTGATACTATGCGGTGTACCTTGACATACATCGACAAATCGGCCCGTAACATTACATTGGTATACAATAAACACACCACTGAAGTAACACATACTATGGCAGTTGGAATTAGGATCAATTATTTCAAAGATCACAAGTACAATTTACATGTCAATGCGCATAATAGTGTTTAATCATATACTACTCCCAGGACATGGTTCGAAATTAACAAAGATTTAGTACTTTATAAATTCCTATATGTTATCTAAAACAAGCAACAACAATAAAAAAAATTTCTAGGTACAGAAAGAAATGTTTCTGCTTAACAAATGTTATCTCAATTAAACAGAAATTTTGTTTACCACGAAACTACACCGATTGTTACGGAGCAGAGATTTAATTTTTTACTCTAATATATTTGTTAGTCTTTAGGATGATTACATTATTGTCTATATAGGTTCATTGTTTATATATCTCTTGATTCATTGGCATGTTGATACTCCTTGCTGCCTTTGCCAAAATGAGTGGAAATTTATTGAACAACCTGTATAACTGATTTTGTTTATTCATTAGATGCGGCAACTTTTGCGGCCTGGGATGTTGATTACGTAAAATTGGACGGATGCTATGCTTTACCAGCCGACATGGATCAAGGTTATCCGGATTTCGGACATCAGCTCAACCTCACCGGCCGTCAAATGGTCTACTCGTGCAGTTGGCCAGTCTACCAAATATATGCCGGTATTCAGGTAAGTGAAGATTTAATAGTATCCTTAAGTTTTCAAACTTTGATGTATAAATTTTTCATAAAATTTGGCTTCAATTCCATCTTAATGAAAATCAGTAGTTTAAAATTACCCATTTCGCGAAAATAGAAACTGACAAAGTCATCAGCATCCGTCATGGGATTTTTATCCTCTATATGTGGTCAGCCGCTGATTAGTGATGATGACGATTCAAAATTAAAAAATAGTCATCATAAATGGAAGTAAAAATAAGGATGTGTTTTGAATATTTCAATTTGTATACATTACTTTGTTGTCTCTATAATTTTTTAAACATTAAATTTTCTTCTGTTTCTCTGTACATATTTTTTTTCTCTTCGCAGCCGAACTTCTCATCTATCATCGAGCACTGCAACCTCTGGCGAAATTTTGACGACATACAAGACTCGTGGGCGTCCGTCGAATCTATCATAGACTACTACGGAAACCACCAGGACGTCATTGTGCCCAACGCAGGCCCCGGACATTGGAACGATCCCGATATGGTAGGAATCGCTTAAAATAGAGATGCTTCTTGCTAACCAAAAAAGAAAATTATAAGATCATAATAAAATTCATTAAGAATCCCATGGCAATTTTTATTGATACTGAGAAATATATATATAATATATACATAATATGAATCTCTCGCTAAAGGTTATACAAAATTTCTCTTTAAATGTTTCTCATTATTCATATATATAATTTAACCGTAATGAACGATATTACCACCTTTTACGATGACTATAACTATTTTAAGTATTTACTTCGAAAATATTTTTTAAACAAATATTGTCCAATAAATCCACACTTAATTCGGTTTACCTTTTTATAAGAAACCTAATCACGCAAATCTACCACTTATTATATATATTATTGCTGCTTTTTTGAAATTCCATCGAATATGTTCATTCCCGGAAATCTAAAATTGTGTTTCTAGCTGATCATAGGCAACTTTGGCTTGTCGTACGAACAAAGCAAAACGCAGTTCGCCATCTGGGCAATTCTCGCGGCGCCGCTGTTGATGAGTGTGGACTTGCGTACAATCCGGCCCGAGTACAAAGCTATCCTGCAGAACAGGAAGATCATAGAAGTGGACCAGGACCCGCTGGGCATACAGGGCAGGAGGATATATAAAGTAAGTTAACTTTCATCATCACCAGCACATTTATGCCACTGCTAGATAAAGATACACTGCAACCCTAACCAAAAAACATGTTTTGCCGTATTTACCGTAAAAGAAAAACGGTGACATTTTGAAACATTTGGCTTGGTATCTATACGTTTATTTAAATTACAGAAATCGTATCTATAATAAAATAATTACACTGGACAACATTAATTTTCGAGATCTATGCTTACCATAAGCTTGTATATATAGCTACTTGCGGGAGAAATAGCCAGTCCTTAACTACATTGTTTTCTTGGAAATATAAATTAAAACAAACAAAAAACAACACAAGACAACGTGTTTTTTAAGATTCTTTAGCCAATCTCTCACACTGACTTTCCAGCACCGCGGCATAGAGATCTGGTCGAGGCCGATTTTGCCTATTCAGGGCCAGTACTATTCGTACGCGGTCGCGTTCCTCAACCGGCGCACCGACGGCACGCCCTCCGACGTCGCAGTCACGCTGCGCGAGCTCGGCCTCAACAACCCGGCCGGCTACAGGCTCGAGGTGGGACCAACGAACATATAAACTTACATCTTATATCAGTTACGAACATCGATTTTATGGACAATGGACTAGTAGTTTGGCACTATTTCACATCATGTAAAGTGACAATGACATCATACATACAGGATAAAGCTTACTCACTAAAATACCTTTGTCTTTGTCGAAATACATGACTACTGGAATACAACTATGCTAACATGGCGGTAGGTTAAGATTCGTAACTAGCTAGTTTTTTGCAAATAACATTCATTCAAACTCCAACATTCACATGGCTCCAGAATCGAACTCGGAACCTCCGTGTTAGAAGGCAAAAAATAAACCATAGCGCCTCGGAAGCCATCAAAAGTTTAATTATTTGAGAGACAGTATAGAGTATGCACTCTACCGTCGGTATCTAGAGTATGTAGATACTGATAGTACTGATAGTAATAATAGTTGGAATTATTCATTAAATATATTAAATAACATTTATACAATAACAATTTTTTTTTTTATTAAGGACCTATACGAGGATGTGGATTATGGCGTGCTATCGCCACAGACCAAAATCAAGGTGAAAGTGAACCCGTCAGGTATATTTTACTCATTATATATTTATCTGATAATATAAATTAGAAGGTACGATGATACATGGACAATGCGAGATAAAATTGTTGTGATAACTTGTTGCTGATTAACTTAATCATTCTTCTCTCCACTTTTTCACAACTTACTCTTGTCGATTACTTTTGTTATTTTAAAATATCATTGATAATAAATAACTTTTGGTATATATAACGACTGATCGTAAAACAAATAAATATATAATTAAATATTATTATTATTATTTATTAACACAGATATTAATTTTCCGTGATAGTGTTGGCATGTTTTGTGTACCGCCATCTAGCGATAACGAATGGATAATTTTACTACTTTAAAATGTATCTACGTAGAATCTTAAAAATGGACATTAGTATTCATGTTTTTTTTTATTTTACTCCTCGAAAATGATTCTTAATGCGATGCCTATAATTTGTTAATGTTTGGTGTGAATTATATACATTATTTTAGCGTCATCTCTTGATTTGTTTTGACAACTTTCATTTTGCTTCCAACAGGTGTAGTGATTCTCCGTGCGGACGCACAATCATTTGCCTACAACGCTATTCCGACAAGAACTCCGTACATGCCCCTTAACGATATCTTTAGACTGACTAGGAAATAACACACTCTAGCGGCCTAACAGACACCAATTAGTTCGAGTCAAAATCGTTAAGATTTACAAGTACAATCTAATAAAATGTCCATTTATTACAGAAATTAATAATTATATTCCATTGTGAGATTTATCATCCGGAACTGAACAAAATATGAGCAAAAACATGACTTATTAAGTGGTGGACGATTACAGTAGGGCATATTTATGAATTGTAAGTTTTTAAAACATGAAGTTTAATACAAATATTATACCGCACTTACTTTAATTTGTAGTCCCGCCGAGTGATATTGTTATGTAAATATCTCTGTTTACAACTAAGCAATAAATTCTAACTGCCACCTAATGTACAGAAAGTTTTTACAGAATTGTGATAACGTAATACTTATTTTTATATGTTGTATATCAGTTGATATATTTTTATAATATTTAATTCATAGTTTTATTCCTGCTCATACTAGACCCCGATTTATTTCACATATTTATTTTTCGGAATCGTCCATCACTAAGATTTTATCCAGAACCTTGTTTCGGAACATTTTAGATCACTCAGACTGGTGTGAAGGTTACCATCACTCATGTTCTCTCAGTCCTTGCCTTTAGGATACGTTTTATTTATATGTCTCATTCTCACTAATGTGATAAACAGAGATAAATAGCTTTTGTGTAAAGATCGTGGAGAATATTTTTGCCATTACTTGTACCTAGGATAAGTGTGTACATTATAGTTGCGTGTAAATGTAAGTTTTTTTGTAGAGAACATAATAAATAATTTTTTCTAAAAAAACTGTCATGTTTTATTTTTTCTCAATTATAGACTTTATAGAATTTTTTTATACATTGATATTTTTAAAAATTAAATTAGTTATTAAGCTTGTTTCTGCGGATGAAGGCATTTTATAGTTTGAAGCAGTGGTGGCGTGGTTTTCTTCCTCAATCACGCTTCTGTGAAAAAAAAAAAAATTAAAACACTGCCTCCGTGGCGTAGTAGTTTACTGCTTGCAATATGGAAATCCCAAGTGGGATTCCTAGGCCACATGATGAATGAAGCACTGAGGGTGTTAAGGGTTTTTGAAACCCGTCTTGTTAGCTACGAGTCTCAATGTTAATCTGCCGCCATACCAGCATCGCTCCGTACCGGCAGTCATACATGCGGGAGCCAGAAGCAATTTAAACGAGCACACTTACCATCTACGGCATCATTATCACTTAATATCAATCAGATGACATCGACGTAGTGTTAGCCATAGTTGATAAATAAAATTGTTACCTAAAGCGAAATTTTGGCATGTGAAAAATAAAACCAGCAAAATCTTGACACGGCTTAAGAGTTTATTAATAATTGCTAAGAAATATTTAGATCAAATCATCTTTTAAAAAAAAATTAATAAAGTTTAAGTTTGGAAGGGCTACGTGTCATCAGACGCATAGACAACGTGCATAAAGTTAGACAGAAACAACTCTCAACTGTGAAGGTTAATGTCTATACATATAAAACCTGATTTCACGGAGTGACTAAATGTCAAAGAACAGCGAAAACCGCTGGTCCTAGAGCCATGTAATTTGGAGAGAGTTCGTTGTGATGTGTAATAATTTTTTTTTAAGATTAAAAAGGATTTTTTGAAATTCCACTCTTAACTGGAGGGGGGGGTGTTCAAATTTCAATGAAACTTTTCTCCGAGTCGATGGAATTAAAAATTCGTACCCATACCGGAGGCACAGTATATTAAATTGAAAAATACCACTCCCAGAGAAGCGGCTTGTTCACGGCTAGTTTAAAATGTAAAATAATGTACAACTTTCATAGAACGCATTGTCAAATTCTTTTAAATTCATATACGTAGATCTCAATTACCTGCTGATATTAAAAGATGCGACATTTTACAGCTGATATTGAATAACTTACAAACGCGTTTGATTCAAGGATAAATTTAATAAATAACCGTTTCTTCTTTTTTAGCCATACCAAAACCATCACGAATGTTTTTTTATATAACAATAGTATTTATTGAATCACCTTTCAAGGATTAGCCCTCTACTTAATAATAGTACACTTAGTGAAATTCAAAAACAAAGTTAATTTTTCAGTACAAGACATTCTATAGCGACGCCTCAGTCATATTACTTAAAATTTTAAAAACTCTCCATTAAACAAGCTTGAAATTATTTTATTACCAATATATACATACAAACCTTTTCAGCAGTCTATAATGGTTAAACACATTCCTCTTTTTTGCTCTGTTACGATTGTCGACGTATTCAAAAGCAATCTGTGGTACGTTAACAAAAATATATTCCCTTTGGTCTTCGTTTTCGGCGGAATCATATTTGCGATAATCAGAGCTCAAACTATTATCCGTATTGTGCAATTTGTTTTCTTTGCTGGCTTCCATACTTTTAGTCAAAATCTTTCCTAAATTGTCCAATGGTGATGGTGTAACAAATGGTATTTCTGTATTGTAATGGTCACTATAACCGTAATTTTTAACATATTTGTGTCTCAACTCTCTAAGGTTGTCTGTGCGATACAGCTTTTTAACATTTTTACGATGACTGGCGTGTCTCCGGCTTATTAATTTTCCCTTCTGCGGAACCGTTGTGAAGCCTTTAAATTGAACCATTGCATGTTTCTCATTTGCATCTTTTAAATGTATTTCTCTTATCACTTTATTCGACATCTCAAGACTTGGTGTTCGCCTTTTATTAGATACGGGATTACCAGAGAGACGGTTCTTATTTTTTAATTTTCGGTTGCGTTGTGAGATGATTTTCTTATGCGCGGCAAAAAATATGTCAGATTTCTGTCCTTCTATTAAGATTGGATGTCTCACTATCGACTTTTGACTTCTTTTCCTATTGAAATCACTCATTTTAGTCTGAAGAGTTCCTTCAGCATTTAGCGTCGTAAATGCCGCACTCATAGATGTAATAATCAATACCTGGAATAAGAAACCGCATGAAACACTTATTAACTACCTACTTATATTATTATTAAACACAAATTGAATATTATAGAAAAAACAGAAACGTCATTGAAACTTACAGCATCCATATCTGCAATTCACACGAAAAAATATTATAAATTAAGTAAAAATATATGGAAAATAATGTTTTAGTTACATTAAAAGTAAACTCATGAAGATTTGTGGCAAAATGGGTTTCAAAGATGCTTCTGATTTGATTATCTTTCCCTTAAGACTCTTCAGATCTTAATTGTATAGTAATTTTTATAATTATTTTTAATTATTAATTTAAAATTATTCAACTTTAACCTTTTTTAAATTCTATAACAAAGCTAGAGAGATACTATGAAACATGAACACTTACCAATCGCAGATCCATTTCTGATAAGCCAATTGTAATAATGAGTAACAATCAATAACAAAATGATGTCCTTGTATTGAAGCAAGTTTATAAATGTCGAAAGAAGACAATTCATATGTCTATTACAAATTCATAATAAGTGATTCAATAATGAGCACTATTATGAGAACTAATAAAGTACGTGCAATTTAATAATTTTATATAATTAGCAATTGTTGTTCAGTTAACAATTTTAAAACTTATAATTTACAACGTCTTTGTGTCACGAAATGTACTTTTATCAAAAAATATATGACTACATATTTATAAGTATTAGGGATTCAATTAATTCTCTCATAAAGGTTACTAACCAATATATTTTTGTGGACCAGTAAAGATATATTGAACAATTTATGAATATAGAAAACTATCAAAACGGTATAATCACTTTCGTTCTTCACAATTAATCTACATTGGAAAATCTAGTCTAATATGCACCATTTTTTAAACTGTTGTCCCTGAAAAGTGGATGTTATTTGTTATAGTTAGTATATCAAAAAGTTAGGTAAGTCACTATAGATGCTATATACATGCTATGCTTCGTTTTTTATACTACAACAAAACAAAATATTAAACAGTGTGTAGTGCCTTATTTTAATAGCGCCTGGCATTAATATTTTTAATTCACAGGTCGGATTATTAATACAAAGTTCATTCACTGTCATCATCAATAAAACCACTAATCTTACATGTTTCTACTCTCCTTCATAACTACTATTTTCTATACATTTTAAATCAAATAATTTAAAAATGAAATAATGCTTGGTTACTGGTGGTTGTTTCTTGACAAAAGTAAAAGATAATTTCCTGATTAAATTTTCTCCTTTTCCTTTATTTATTTATTAGTAATTTGCATATCATTATCAAATTATACCAATCTTAGCACTTTAAAATTTTCTTCATCACCGCTTCGGAAATATTCGCATATTGGAAATCAAATTTAAGAGAAAATGTATTTTAAATAAACTATACCTATGAAACTTAATTTATCACACTCTTTAATTTAAATTGAAGTTGCGATTTTATTAAAGTATCAATAGCAGATAAAAAAGGCGAAATTCTGGTTCAAAGAATTTTGATCGATCTCATTTAGTTACAACAATAATGACATTGTTCTGACACGGTTCAGTGAGTATAATGTGTACGTGATGCATCGCGGTATCCTGACCCACGGGTCACGGTGCCGCGTCCACTTTCCAGTGCGATAACAAAATTACTGCGGACATTCACCCCAAATAAGTGGAGTTAGTGACGTAATGAAATCAAATCCTTCAGATTATAAATACAGCATAGGAAAAATTATATTTAACGTAAATAAACGAATAGAAAATCTGATGGTTAGTAATTATATCTGTTTTTTTTTTAACTCAGTGTTTGATTTTGAGACTTTTTATTAAATAATTATGCGAGTCCATATCAAAAGACAATATATTTTTATTTAAATGCAAAAGAATTTATATTTTAAGTTTGACGTATGTATACTGGAATTTTACTGATGTGTCTCTTTTGCCGAAGATTCTAGGTAGGTGCCTAACCGCGAAATACTAGTTCACAAATGTTAATGTTCTAATTTGAATGGTGCGTGCAGTAGTTAGTGAAATTGGTGAAATAAAAAAATCTAAAAACGAGTGTTTTCTTGGTATCAAAAGAGAACTCTTCAAAACTCGCCTTCAGAAGGAAATTCAAAGTTATATGATGATTTTTTTTCTACTAAAACCTCTCGGTGATCACCCTCTTGTTCGAGGTGTCTCGAGATCTACTTCAAAACTGTATTATACATGATAAGAGTGAATTGCATCATCAATCGCCAATATGTAAAAATATTAAATAGCAACCCCTATAATCATAAATCCTTATCAACAGAGAAATAAACCTGTAATCTTACAAATTTTTAACTAGATTCGTGTCCCTGACGTCTTGCTCTCTCCTTTAAAGTAATGTCACTTTAAGTGCCCCAAATAATCCAAAATCAAATAAGCAGAATATATACAATTTTATGTTTTAAAAAAATACAATTTCAATTCAAACATAATCACAGTTAATTAGTAAACGTCATAACAAAACTCCAGTTACTTCGAAGTTCGGCAAATGTTTTACTGTTTTTCGAAAATCATTTACTGTGCAACAAAACGTAAAACCTTCGAAACGTTGATCGGGATGCCACGTGAGCCAGGAAAAATCTTTGTTCCCTCGGCAAATGTCTGGACAGAAAATCAGAGTTAGCGCTTCTTCGTACGAGTAATGTGGATTGTTGATACCCACATAAGCAATGCCTCTTTTCGTTGCTTGCTCATACACAACTTTGTAGTAATATTTGGGAACGGGTATCACAGGATTATTGTTAATATCTGAATAAAGGTATATATCGACGTATCTTCCAAACTGATTGAGTAATTGGGACACACCAAATGTGCCTGTATATATAACGGTATCATAGCCGACGTCACGGATGTGATTTCTTAAATCCACTTCCAATGTATTCCAATTTCCCCCGTTGAAACCGACCCATTGCGGTGCACAGTTTACATAGTGAAATGTAGCACGTTCACCATACGCAAAGACGAAATCCGTCTTAGCGGCTAAATGACCCCTTGATAGAAACACACTTTCATTTATATAAAATTCTATTCTATCACCCACAAGCTGAGCCACGGCACTTTTCTGCCCAGGAGGTGAGAATAAAGAGTTGACATGTATGTAACCGTAAATGCCGTTGTCAGTGAAAAATGGCCGTTCGACGTTTGTTTGGTACATAGCATTATAAGATTTCTGCGTGTACTTCGAATATATCGCTATTAATTCAATTTCATTAAAACAGGACTCGTAAACGGGGTAGAAAACATTTTGTATTCTATAGCCAACTTCATAAATTGCATTTCCATCGTAACAGGTACGGTTTGTGCGATCGCTGACGTAGGGTGGTGGATAACTACATCTAAACTCATTGAACCTTGCTGGGGCATTTAACCACTCGACATTTTCGAATACGTCGTCGTTGACGCAATTTATAGATGCTGTACTCAGAAATCGCTTTGCATTGGCATGTATGATCCTATCCGCAACGCAGCTGAGGATAAGACTATTGCCTTTTTCTATGACTATATTGCCATTACTATCTGTAGGTTCTAACAGTTTTCCATTACTAATTACGACGGGTAATGGTTGTCCAAAATGTACTCTAGTGTTAAGTGTACATTTTTTATTATATGGCACACTTAACGCGCATAGAAATGTTATGTATAGTCGTAACATTTATTTTATTATTAACTTATGCCTATAAATTCAAATACTTGTAAATTTTGGATATGTTTCATTGACGTTATTCAACACTTGACGTTAATGAGAGAAATGTCTGTTACATTTGTCATTTTAAGAGTAAAAGTAATATTATTCGCAAAGCCATATCATATCAACCTTGAAAATAATTTATTATTGCGAGGTAACTGGATAATAATTCGATTTAAATCTAATTCGTCTTGAAAAACTTTCGGTTACATATGAAATTTTATTGACCGTCCCTAGAAAAAAAAATTGGTTTACTTAATAAAAATTCCAAAAAAATGCTTTACTATCTTTGCAGTATTCGATGGAGCCGATTACATAGCTTTATCAACAAAATGCGCCGTAACCAAATTCATTTTTGAAATATAATAAAGAAAAAGGTTCTAAATTCGTCGCTTAATTTTAATATTTTTTATGCCTACTTTCTGTGTGGTATGATATTGATCGCAATTTCTTGTTGGAATTAATCCGGAAGATGGTCCCATAACAATTAAAAAAAATCATTTTGAAGGTAGAGAAAGAGAAAAGATACATTTTGAACTTATTCATATTTAATATCTGTTGAAACTTTCTGCATCGTTTATTATTAGAAATAGTATACTGTAAAGTACGTCCCATAAATAGTTTCAATATTAAGAGTGCGAATATAGAAAGGATTTATTTGGCACCGGTTGTAATTTTTTTGAATAGAAACATTGTGTTTTTCAGTTTCTACTTGTTGTCGATTCCATAGCACTAAGGTATAATTATCCAATAACACGGTAAAAGTAATTTCATACATAGACTATAAGGCGGATACATTGAT
>DWQX01002025.1:0-23871 GCA_018245475.1 Pharmacophagus antenor
TTATATTATTCATTATAATTTTTAATAATTTGATATATTCATTACATACTCTTCAAATGAAACTTTGCTAAATAAGTAATCAGCAACAAGCATATTGTTTTTCTGGGAGCCATTTATTTATAGAATTCTTATAGGAAGTGTGAAGTGATAAATAGGCCACACTAAGGTCTACATTCTATTTTTAAAATATTCTATTAAAAATCTGAGATTATTTGGAACATTCATGTAAAACAATACTTTCTTAAAAGTTCCTACTATTTTTAAATCCAAAGGTCAGGATTGTGCTTTAAAAAATACTTACAGGAAAAAACAGCAGAATGCAAGGTATAAGCCCTCACATTACGTGCCAGTTAGTCGAAACTAATCAGAGTGTAGTTTATTCAAAACAACCATAAATGTGTAACTCTTAAAAATAACTACGCGTGTCAGGTGATGTGATGTAACAATAATTACCATGTGTTTTTGTATTCATTAGGTCAGCAGTAGCGTCAACAACGTGTTGCTAGGAAACTGAGGTTCAGAGAGCGACCGCGTGCGCGGCGACGTGCGCCGAGCTTCCTACGTGGAAAATGCGTCGTGCAATTTTATGCACGTGCCGAATCAGACCTCAAAGGGTCATTACATAACTGTAGGGACAAACGACACGGAGGACATCACACTAACACGACGTTCAAGCATCCGTTCCATATTTAGATGGAGCGCTAACGTCTGCGTCTTTGCATACTTCAGGCGACTTGTAACATTTTTAGATCCGCGTGTAAACGATACCTAACGTTACACGTTGTACCGGGGAGTGGACGCAACACAGTATTATTTAGTTTTAATTCAAAGAACAAAATACTAAATGCGCATGTAAGCACAGAATGCGTAATTATACTTAAATCTTTTTTATTTATGATAGGAATAAGCCTATCAATTCACCGAAAGTAGGGAAAATAACAAACAACATTTATTATAAAGTTTAACTCACCTCAAAGATGTCACGTTGGTGTTAAACACAATTTAGAAATTAACAACAATAAACAGCATTCCGCGGCCACCGTTCTTGAAATCAACACTCAACAAACACCTCAACACCCAATCAGACCATAAACTAGAGAGTAACCTACATAAATAAACATATGATACAAAACATGGTTTAATAGTATTTAACTTGTCTATGTGTAACCACAACAGGTAAAAAATTGTTACATTGACCTATTAGAAACTAAAGCATCACAAGCAAGAGTTAATTTTCGTAACATTAATAATGAATTCTATTCTTGAAATAAAGCTTAATTTTATTTAATTGGAATTAAAACTTAAGATGACGTTATTCACATAGACCAACTATAAAACTTATAATCTGTAAACAGGCCTTTTCTTGTTTGTAAATACCAATAAAATATGTGTATACGTCATATGGCCAGTTAATATAATTTACTGGCAATATACAATAAATAAGTAAATTACAATTTATTACTATATACAGTTAGATATTATATACGTTAGAAATTCTAATATCAAGCTCCACTAGTTTAATTTTGTGTAATATAGTTTTTACTCAACACATACATATATATCAGTAATTCTAAAATTAAACAATGCTTAATAATTTTCTTACAATTCACCTTTCTTACATTGTGTAACTTAAAGTAATTATGTAATGTACCTTATACTTAAGTAATTATAATGTAAAAAAAATGTAAAAGAAAAAGTAAAATTTAAAATTCACCTTAAGAAGATGTTAAATTTAAAGGACGAATTGATTATTCATTGTTTGTAATTATATTAAAAATGTATATAAGTTACTTAAAAAATACTTATGAGTTTCCACTAGATAACTATTAGTATTTAGTTTGTTGCATAAAAAGAGATAAATTTTAATAAATAAGTTTTGCCATTTGCAATACTGATATTATTGTTTTTAAATAATGGCAACAGCATCATTATCCAGAAAGAAGAAAACACGTTAAACTTGACGTGGACTTAACTAGCTGGCCCACTTTACTAAACAATAATGTACTAGTATTTGTAACTACTTTAGCATTGTAAGAGAACAAATTTATTTCACTAATCAGCTATATGCTATTTCCTATAAGAACATGGGTTTAAATGTCGTAAGTTCATATTTTTTGCATCTCAACAAGCAGTTTGACAGACATTTTCCGGAATCGGTTATACGTGTTGGTGCAAATTTTTTATTGAAAATTTTATTTTTTTCCTGCAGAAAATATATAGTATTTTGAGTGCGGTGCTCTTACCATTACTCCTGAGTCAGACTGCTGATGCAGCCGCTGTAATATCTATTGATTTGGGTTCGGAATGGATGAAAATCGGCATCGTGTCACCTGGGGTCCCCATGGAGATTGTATTAAATAAAGAATCTAAACGTAAAACACCTGCAGTAGTAGCATTTAGAGATGGTGTGCGAACATTTGGGGAAGACGCTGTTACTGTGGGTGTGAGATTTCCGAAGAATCAATATAAGTTCTTACTAGATTTATTGGGAAAATCATTTGACCATCCTTTAGTGAAAGCATACAGGTAAGTAGACGATATAAAAAAGACATCAAGTATTTTTTTATCTTGTATATATTATAAACTATTTTTTTTAGGGATCGTTTCCCATATTATGATTTAGTGGCTACAGATAGAGGAACTCCTGTGTTTGTACATGATGAAAATACAAAGTTTACACCAGAGGAACTGGTTGCACAACTTTTAGCTAAAGCAAAGGAGTTTGCTGAGATCAGCCATGGTATGTTAATTTTTTTTAAACTGACAAACAAAATTTTCTTTGATAATTCCTGTTGTATTAACTAAACATGTTTATCATTTAAAAGAGAGATTGCTAATGTGCTCCGATTCTTTGCACATTGTTATGCAATTTTTTTTTTAAATTTCATCATTGCCTTTATTTATTTTCTTTATAATTTCATTGTTTTATTTCTATTTATTTTTTTGAATAATTATTTTTCAAGAAAATATTAAAGAAATTATTTTGATAACATATTTCTTTACATTAAGTTTATAAAGAATTTGTTGTCCTTGATTGTAGAATCTCTAAAGATCTTATATAAATATTAAATCATAGGTATAACACATTCATTACATATATAAATAAATACATTTGAAACGAATAATAATTAATGGTTATATAGATGAAGAAGAATGGTTATATATAATATAGATGATTAAATTAAACACATCAATATTTTGGTTCCAGGACAATCAATTAGTGAATGTGTGATAACAGTGCCAGGATATTTTAATCAAGCAGAGAGAAGAGCCCTTAAGGATGCTGCTGCACTTGCAGGACTTAATGTTTTGCAATTAATTAATGACTATACTGCTATTGGTATTAACTATGGAATATTTAGACGTAAGGTATGTATCTTTTTTTAATTTTGCATTCTGTTTTATATATTGTCAGTGAATTTTTTATAATTTACTGGTAAATAATATATCCTTATCCTTATTTAAATAACTACAATTGTAATAATATTTATACAAGTTACACTGAGAGGTCTTGATCACTAGACAAATAGGTTAAGAATATTAGAACTAATTCCAAAATGTACTTCTGTCACTAGATGAACTGAAAATTAAATTTAACACTGGTTCATAATCCCCTCCATTGGTGAAGTACCCAGCAAGATTGTGTAATTGATATGAAAATGGAATATTAATTTTTATTATGATCAACAGGCTAGCATTTGACCTCATTTAATTTGTTAATTTTCCCTTAAAGTATTTTCACATTTGTGTATACACATTTTACACACAGTCACTTTATTAGAATATTATCTGGCATGTATTTATATTTATAGGAAATCAATGAAACTGCTTGGTACACACTTTTCTTTGATATGGGCGCTGTCTCCACGAAAGCCGCATTGGTGGAATACAAAAATGTTAAGATAAAGGAGAAAGGCTATGTTGAAACTGTACCACAGTTGCAAGTTATCGGTGTTGGATTTGACAGGTACATAGTAATCAATATTTAAAACGTTATTTTTAGTATAATAATAATAATTACAAATGTATGGAAGGTTTTTCATGCATTGTACTCTGATCCTATGATAAGTAGTTAAGTAGTACTTGTAGTATGGTAACAGATACTTCTAAACTTATAAATACATAGATATTTTTTTAACATTAATACTTAAACATTTATTACAACCAGATTGCGAACAAATGTTCATCACATGAATGTTTGTCCTGATCGGGAGAATCGATTCAGCCACCCCCTGGTGTAAGAGGCCAGTTTACTACCATTACACCAACCATTATAGGTAGGGAATTATTCAATTTCACTAAAGGAATATAAATTTCTTACAAATAATTACATAACATCCAAGGGATTTTAAAAGCTATCATGGTGATGCTAAAAAAATTAAAATATTTTTTTTTATTCACATTTCAATGGTTCACAATTGACAGGCTAGTAGGTGTAACGGTAGTAACACTGCTTTATACACAAGAGGTTGTGGGTCTGATTCTTTCTCAGGACAAATGTTCATGTGATCAATATTTTAATGGGTCTTGTTGTTAATATATATTCAAGTATTTATTTAAATTCATCTATATTTAATATAATAATTATGTACTTGTACAGAACTTTGGGTGGTTTTGAAATGACGTTGCGTCTTCGCGAACACTTAATCAAGGGGTGGGAGGCGAATGGCGGTGGAGCAGTGAGATCTTCCCCTAGAGCCATGGAAAAACTGCTGCGAGAAGCTGAGAGATTGAAAATTGTGTTGTCAGCTAATACAGAACATTATGCGCAGATCGAGAACCTTATGGATGATAAGGACTTCAAAATATTGGTAAGTCCAAATATTATTTAAATTTTAAAAACTTTATTTGATATACTTAGGAAACAGTAACTCTTGATCTTTTTAGATTTCTAAATAGATGATAATCGTGCGTTATTATTGATGTGTTTATGCAGTGACTTTTGGTTAAATATATTTGTGGTTATTCTGTACTGTTTCACTATGTAAAATTATTCTAATTTTTTTATCATGTACATATTATTTTTTGGGGCTTGGCTTTTATTTTTATTTTGAAAGGTCTAAAATAAAAAGAATTAAAGATAAGATAAATTATGTGGTAGTAATTAAACACAGTATTTAATGATATTAGTAAATGTAAATTATGGTAGTTAAAATTATTTAGACTGTTACTTATTGGCAAAATTTGTCATTTATTGAATTTTGTTGAATTTCTTTTTTGAACTGCTGAAAGACTGATTTTGGTTTGGGTTGTGTAATGGTATGTGTCATGTAAGTAGGCAGTAAACAAACTTTTAACTTAACTTATTGATTTATTTTTAAAAATTTATTATATTTTCAGGTCACCAGAGCAGAGTTTGAAGAGCTTTGTTCAGATTTATGGGATAGAGTGTCGGGTGTGGTGCAGCGGGCGGTGGCCGCGGCTTCGGGATCAGGCAACGGCGCGAAGCTAGTTCTAGCAGGAGGTGCAGCCCGAGCACCCGCTGTTCACGAGGCACTGCGGAAAGCTGTCGGACACGAACCAGCCCGCTCGATTAATGCTGACGAAGCCGCTACCATGGGTGCTGTGTACAGGTTAGTGATTGCTTGGCTTTGTTTATACTCTATATAAAGGCATACAAATTTTAATATACTTACTATACTAAATTATAATATTACCTATCTACTATCCAAGCATTAAAACTTCAAATCATTTATATGTAATATTAATTTTGTAATATATTTAATATTTGCTATTGTTATGGAGATGGTATACTGAAACTTTCTCCTTATGTGCTTCAGAGCGGCGTCACTAGCCACTGGATACAAAGTAGCACCTTTGAATGTTCGCGATGCGGTGCTGTTTCCTATACAAGTAACATTCACCAGAAATGTGGATGGAAATGATAAATTGGTTCGTATAAATCTTGACTTGATCTTAAAAATAATTTGAACAAACTTACTATTAAGTGTTAATCATTATGTATTTATGTGGATATATTTATTAATTATTACTTTGCCTTTTTTACATTAACCATTTTATTATTTCATTTTGTGATCTGTAAGTGTATCTATAATTGAGTTTTTATTACAGATAAAAAGGACACTTTTTGGTCCCATGAATCCCTATCCACAAAAGAAAGTAATTACGTTCAACAAACATACAGATGATTTCTCATTCAATGTGAATTATGCTGAGCTAGACCATATACCGTCTACAGAGTTGAATTATATTGGAAATTTGAATCTGAGTCAGGTTATTTTATCTGGTGTTAGTGAGGCTCTTGCTAAGTACACTGGAGATAATATTGAACACAAGGGAATAAAAGCTCATTTCAATATGGATGATTCGGGCATTCTAAATTTAGCGAATGTTGAATTTGTAGCGGAGAAGACGGTAACAGAAGATGATGAAGACAAAGCCAGTACTCTATCCAAGATTGGCAGCACTATAAGTAAATTATTTGGTTCCGACTCGGAAACAAATGAGAAAGTTGAAGAGAAATTAGATGACAAGCCAAAAGAGGTAGAAAAGAATGAAACCATGTTGAATGAAACAACTACAGAAAAACAGAATGGCACTGAAGCTGAAATTAAACCTAAACCAAAAGTTGTGGTGCTAAAAGAAACAATTAAAAATGAAGAGTTAATTTTAAATTTGCAACCATTATCCCCAGAACAGTTCAAAGAATCTAAAAATAGAATCAAAGAATTAAATATAATTGATAAAAAACGAGTCGAAAGAGAATCTGCTTTAAATAATCTAGAAGCGTTTGTTGTTGATGTCCAGCTAAAAGTAGATATGGATGAATACGCTGAATGTGGAACATCTGACAAAATTGAAGAAATCAAGAAGTTGTGCAGTGAGATATCTGAATGGTTGTACGATGAGGGTTATGAAGCAGAAACAGAGACATACGAAGCTAAGCTAGCGCTATTGAAAGAAAAGACCAATTCCATTTTCTACAAACATTGGGAACATAGAGAAAGGCCTGATGCCGTAGCAGCTATTAAGAACATGCTTAACAGTTCTCAAGAATTCCTTAAAATGGCGAAGAACTTGACTAAAGAAGCAAATTCGGAGAGAGATGTTTTCACGGAGGTAGAAATTGGCGTACTCGAGAAGAAAATCGACGAAACTAAATCTTGGCTCGCCAAATCGATTGAAGAGCAAAACAAATTGCAGAAGAATGAAGATATTAAACTAACTGTTGATAGCATTAGAGAGAAGATGTCTAATTTGGACAGAGAAGTCAAATATCTTGTTAATAAAATGAAGATATGGCGTCCAAAGAAATCCGCTAAGAAAGAATCAGATAACAAAACGGAGACGGTTATAGAGCCTGAGAAGGAAGCAGAGCAAGATAATGTAGAAAGTGTAGTTGAGAAAGCAGAAGACCAAGAAGAGAAACCGGAAATTGCTGAAGAGAAGAAGAAGGATGGCGGAGGTGATGAAGTGCCTCAGTTATCTGACGAACCAGAACATTCCGAATTATAATAGCCAAGTGTTATAATTTATTAGCCTAATTTATTTTTACATTGAAAGCCAACAGGATTTGTTTACTTTTCATATATATTTACATAGTCTCGCACAAAATTACATTAAGTTAAAATAGAGGCTAAACATCCTGTAGTTATTTATATGATAAATTGCTGTTCCTAGCAAATTTGTAAGGAAAAGTGTAAGCCATCACAGTGTGTATATTTTTTAAAGAATTTCATCTATAGATTGATAGGATGAAATGTATGAAAAGCGAGCAAATCCGAAGAAACATGAAGATAATCTCAAATCAATTTGATCGCCTTCCCCTTTTTTTCTGTTCTGCCATTTTTAATGACGTAATTTAGATGTAGATGAAAGTTCAGGCTTGGTTGTAATTTTATTTTCTATATATGTATTGATTCAATGTAATCAACTAATTATATCTTGCTATTCTTTGATTACTATTATATCAAATCTTTTATTTCGATATCATATAGTACAAATTTATAATTAATTTATGTAATATTGTTCACTTTACTAAAATCACTTAACTTTCTTTTACGCCTATAATACGTCACAATAATGCATATAAATATCTTCGGTTGTAAATGTTTTTTTTGTTATGTTTTTATTTATTTACTCTGGTATGCGGCATCCCAATTGTTACACACGATTTTCGAAATGAACCCCAATATATTACCCTGCAAGAATATGCGTAATCTATTTAATTACTTGAAAAAAACGATAACTATTAATGTGATAAGAGAGTGAATGTAAATTTGTGAGTTTCGGACTGTTTTTCTGTTACGGGCAATACTGGATACTTTTTTTTAATTTTTCAGCTACTTAAACTGCGTACGAGCGTATGATTTATTTTGAGCATTTAAGATTTATTTTTGTATTTGCGTAGTTTCAATGATTAGATTATTTTTAAGGTTTACAAGATCTCTCTATCTCTTCATTTCATTATAATTCCTCAATAAAGAGGTATATTGAGAGGACTTTGGTGTAAGAAGTAAGAATAGGGATGGGACGTGATAAGTGACTTGCAAAACAATGAGTGATTTAACATGTCGGTATCAGGAAAACAGTTCACGTAGTTCTATTGTATTACCCAGCGTTTATGAGATTTGTTCACTACCCAGTCGAAGTAAAATAAATTATTAAATGAACATTATATTGTTGTTTTATTTAACACGAGATACGTTAACGATTATCTGTGGGCTATTTCTGATGAACTTAACGTTACTTTACATATATTTCGATTTGCAAGGTACTATAGCTAGTGAAATCACGGGAAAAACGAGGCTTGGTTGTGAATAGAGGGCATAATCCACCTCATTTTGCCGAAACCGAACCTTCTTCTAGGGCCGCATTTTGCTTACTATTTGTCAAATTTAAAATAGATATTGCTTTCAAATGATATATTTTAAAATGTAATGCTATACATTTTTATGTAATTACGCCCATCTGCGCCATCTCAATAAAAGAAGAAAATAATAAGATTCCATTTAATACCATGTAAAAAAAAGTGAAATTTTTCCTTTAACTGGTCGTGACAGCTACTGCTTTCTCAGGGCAAGTGTTGGATGGAGCCCCTTGCGTTGATTTTTAGTCTCTCCACTTTTGACCTGACGGCTGTGTCTATTGTACAAATCTTTTAAATGCATGATTTTTTTCCTAGTAATAGACCGACCTTAATCACTGAGCACGTTCATATGTCAAAGTAAAAGAATATATTAAATTTTCCCACTAAGAGTTTTGTTTAAATTGTCTCAGTTATAAACAGTTATCATTGTGCATTCGAGATCGCATACACAAGCACACATACAGGTTTTTGAATGAAGAGAATTGAAACTGAATTATAAAAAATGGCAACATTATGTATTTTAGGGTTATATCCTTCGTTGCGAGTCTATGGTTTAAGGTAATGAGCATTAAGGGGTACTATAAAAACCTGTCCTTATCATTAAGGGTATGAATATAAGTTACGACCAGATTATGATCTTGCTCGTATCGATTTTCATTCCTTTTGTAGCACAACTTAGAGATAGCTGACAAAGATGGACGAATTTGAATCAACAGGGTCGAGTAGAATGACGTAATTTTAAAAAACGTACTGAAGGTAAACGCGCGTTTAATATTATACATTTTGCTTAAATAATACGTTGTAGTGCCAAGAATAGCTTCCTTGTAACATCCTCTATTTATTATTTCCTCAGCTAATTTTGAAATAATCGTTTTAAATCATTCACCTCAATCATACTATGCATAGGTATAAGCTTAAGTTTTAAGGTAGAGGTTAAATTATATTTTATTGTCGTTGATACTTTTGTATAACTTCTAATGATAAAGAGTATGTTTGTTTATACGTGCTTGTTATCTTTTTGTATTAGGAACGCAAACCATTCGAAATTAGCTCAATATCGAAAGAATTACTATCAAGCTTGTAGCAGTTAGGAATTTTATATTATTGCCTAAAATCTTATTGGATCGATGCAGGCCCGAAGAGCACTTCATAAGCGGTTAACCACATCCGTTCCCTATACATTACGTAGGCGCGCTGTAATGCTAATAAATCCCCTACTGAATAATGACAAATCTCTATTCCCAAAATTGTATTATTATGTAATCAAACATTATTATGATAAGATAATGAATAAAAATGTGTACTTTTTTCATAGACTGAAAAAAGTACATAATTTTCATTTTCCGTACTATCAAATTACGCATAATTTATTATTCTTTTTAATTCTTTATTATTAAATATTTTAATGTTAAGAGCAAATAGCAGACGTATCATAGTCGTACTCCTACAATTGCAAATATTTTAAAAAAGATATTATTCTGGTGGTTAATGGTAAATATGCTGTACGAACCTTCATACACGATAGAACTATTATCAACTTTCCTTATGTTATAAAAAAAATTGAAAGGATCAGAAAATAGTTGAAAATAAAATTTAAATCTTTATTAATTTTCTTAAATGAAAATTAGTTTTGCAGTTTTGATTAAAAGGGAAACATCAATATAATGTCCATTTCGGAGCTAAGATGAGAAGCACAATTGATTTTACAAAGGCTCTTTCAGAAATTTCCTGTTGATGTTTAATTAGTTTAAGATTGGTATAATATAAGAGACGCAATAATGGAACGCCGGAACAAAACAAAAACCGGGTTGAGTTTAGGTCTCGCTTAAAATTCCAGCTCGATTTCGTTAAATCTTTGATAATTAATAGAAAAATCTTTAAATGTTTTGTATATTTAGAAAATAGCGCTTGTTTGCAATAAGCACATTATCAAAAAACTTTTTTTTAGTCGAACGTAGCTTAAGTTTGAGACATTACTGAAATCGTTTCCACGTGGAGTTGACATATAAAAACTAGTACTTGATGAATACGTCATAACGATTATAAAAAAAAATTGTACTTTGAATTGCGTTTCAATCGGTACATGTAGTACATTGCTCATTATCTAAGTATCAAAACTTTAGCCGTTGAGTGCGAAGGAAAATTTTCTTTGATATGATATCCCTAAATATTAATTCGTTATTAAATTATTCTTTAAAAGAGTAGCTTGAATGGATTGATTAATCATATACTTTTTTTAAATCTAGACCTGTGTGTAAATTGCGTGTATAGTTCAAGGCGAATAACAACACTGTTGCAGATGTCCCAAAGCTCATACTCGTATAAGCTATGAACTCGACCCTATGTTGAATTCGTAGTTTATATGAATTTCGGACCATTTAAAATCTATATTTGAGAGAATTAATGAGTTTCGAAAACATATTATCGTTACAATACTTCTTTTATACGCACAAGTTCTTTAAAAATTAACAATACCAAAGCTATGTCCCATTTGTAATTTTATTAGAAGAAGAAGCTTATAATTGTAAAAAGTGTACACTTTTCATAAGTTCATGAAGCAATGTACTTGCTTTATATCAAGTCGCACGTCTTCTTGTTTTGCTGTAAAATACAAATTATGTGTTGTATAAAACGTACAACACTCTTGTCACATCTAATGCTATTGTAGAGTTTCTTGCTTACAATATAATTTATCGTAAAAAAATAAATAATTAATAAATACTGTAAAAATATAAACTACACTATTCCGAGAATTATTAATTGTTGTTACATAAATTTGTTTTGATAATAACCTGTGAATTAATACAGTTTGTATAAACACGGGGACATCTGAGTAAACTTATGAATATTATTAAATTAATACAAATAAATAAATATAAAGCTCATATTTTTAAGGCTTTTTGGAGGCTCGATTAATTAAATTCATCCTCTAAGCTTAACCTAATTGTGCCATCCATCATAATACAAAGTGGAATTCCATTGAGCTGACAAAATGAAAATTGATGATTTCCGTACAACAGGTCAAATTTTTTTGTTCTTATTTTATAAGACGATACTATTTTATTTCGGTATCGAATAATATACAACAAGAAATAGAACAACTTGAAAGAAATCAAAATATATTCAAGAAATATTCAATTTCTTTGTTTAATTACAATAAATATTAAGTGTAGTTAACGCTATTTTTACCGGACCTGTCATTTTGACGGACCAACCCTAGATACAAAGTTCCGTACATCTTTATGCGTTTGACTTTTTCATTTTTATACTGCCTCTGCCAACATTGTTCTATACATTTTATTGCAAAACAGGTAAAATAAGAATAGAATAATGCACAAAATTACTACAGAGACGAAACGAAAACCGTAATAAAGTGTCGGTAAATCTAGTGTTAGAGGTGATTTCACATTATCAATAAATGAACTGATTACTAGTTAAAATGTATAAGCTACCTTTTACCTTTTGTGACTAATAGCACATTTTAGTGGTAATTTTTTGTATAATTTGGGCCAGACACAAGAAAGGAATTATTAGAAAATATGTCTGTTAAAAACTTAACGATGCGGTATAAATTACAATGCAATTTAAAGTCCGAAACCATTTTGTACAGAAAAGTTCCATTACTTTTGTTTATAGATACCATAAGATGTGTGCGCGCGTCGTACTAGTAATTCTGAGGTCTTTGGCATGGAATTTATTGGATTGGAACATGTTGTGGATAGTTATTAACCTTTGCTCTCACGCCGCCTCCAAAACGTTTCTCCAAAGATATACCGCTCTTAAAAATTTTAAATCGACATAGTGTAACTTTGTAACAGTGCTGTTTCATATAAGTACTTAACATCCAGTTCAAAATTTTAGTCTTTGTGAAGTTGTGAATTTTATATTGAAAATTTATTTATGGTCACAGAGAAAAAAATATGTGTGAAATGTTGTCAGGTTCTCATAATATATTATTTATTATTAATGTGGCTTAAACAATTATATTAAAAAATATTTAAGCTTTCCAAATATTTATTATTTTCTTTTAAATTCAAAACAATGTGAGTCAATAAAATATACAAAGTGGAATAAAAATGTTACGTGTACTCTATGTGAATATTATAAATCTTTAAATAATAAATTACCGGCTTAATAATTAAAAGTGTAAAAATTAAATTAATTAAATCCATTGTATAAATCAATAAGTATTTTTTGCAATGTTTTAAAAAAAATATCTATATTTAAAATTATATACTATTATGTCTTACTCATTTCATATGCTCCTAATATCAAATAGTATCTCAACAGGCACCTGGGTCCGGCTAACGTCCTACTACCCGCGACTTTTTTCAACAGGACTTTTGTTTTGTTAAAATCCATCCCGTAGGAAGCAGTCGGCGCCCGCGCTATCCATTGGCGCCTTTCTCCGTTCGAGCGAGACCTATGAATTTATCCTATGAGTTAAAAAGAGACAGAGCAAAAGTATTCCGCGTCCGACCGGCAAGCGAACGAGGCAAATTAATCCAGTTTGGTTGTTGTGTTTTGGTGAGTTAGTTGTGTATGGTTTTTATGATGAGAGCTTTATTTTCGTAGTGAAGTTAAATAAGTATTGATTATTTGTGTGTGAGAAAATATTACAATAAAGTAGACAATGAATAATTGTTGAAAACAAAATCTCGTGTGATAGAATAAATCTTGAAACGGTAAGAATGCAAGCTATCCCTCTCTCGTCCCTCTTTTAAGAATGCAGTATACCTTTGTATTTGACTCCTGCGCACCTTGCGTGTTATTGAAAAACAGAGACAAGAAAAACTGCCAAAATCTTGTATGTGGGCGTCTAACATTATTTTTATTTAAGTTATACAGGTCAATGAAAACAATGAATTGTCATGTATTATTTATGCGAGTGTAATAAACACTGTTTTACATATCACATCATTACATATCAAAATAGTAACAACATTTAACGATAGGATGATACGAGTATCATACCAGTATTTATTATGAATGAAATGATTTTTAATTTAAGTGACATATAATGTTTTTATTTTTATATTCGAACCATTAAAACGAAGCGTAGAATTTGGCTATGAGTACGCCCAGCATTAAATTTTGAAAAATATGTATAGGAATAATAATGCTATATGAAGTCCGTATATAGGTATATAAAATTTAATTACTACTTAATTGATTTGGTATATAAAAAACATCATCCAAATTTTTAATTGATTATTTTAAACAGTTTTTATAACAAAAAAAAAATTGCAAACAATTTCATGTGTAAACAAAAATAACATGATTTTTCTATATGAATACTTATTTGAAGCCATGTCAAGTAATTTGTAAATAAATATTAAAACAAGTTATCAGGATCATGTAAATAACTTTCATTTTAAAGTGTACGAAAAGTTTTTTTATTATTTATAGACTTATGTCGGTTCAAGATAAATTTCATAGTATTAAAAATACTGAGTGCAACATTAAAACTTTATCGCATTAGTACAGAACAAAATACTTAAAGTTTAATAGTATTTGATTAAAACTTTATATAAAATGTACGTGTTGACCACTAAATAAAAAAAAAAAAACTAAAATATTTGTTAATACGTCTTTCTTGATTCCAATCTTTGCTCAATCCCTTGCCGCCACAAAAGGACGAATGATAAAAGAAAATCTCTGAAGACTAAAAAAGAATGTTTCGTTGCCGGTATTTAGATTTCAAAAATTTTATCTATGGTCATCTTTTTCATGTTTGTATGTTTAAGTATTTGGTTATTTAATTTTAATAGACGATATAGTAAATTTGACAAATACTATATTGAAATTTTACACATGTGATAGTATTTAAATCTTTTCCACAAGTTTAATTTTGAATGTATAACATTATCAGTACCGAGGTTTAGATGTGATGAATGTTAAATAAAAAACCGTTGGCTGGTTTTTCACTTGTGCAATTAGTGTACGGCGAGGAATTTCGAAGAATCCAAAAATACACAAACTTTGTTATTGCATCCAGAATTGTAAAGGTATTGTCAATTCTTTGTTTATCAACTAGATCGATTATGAATACGCCGCTAAGTACATTATTGTTTAGCCAAAACTCCATATTCATCTTCTATAACTTATATAACTTTTTTTATTGTTGTCACCATACTAAAATCGGTTTTAGGTTATTCGGAGATTTAAAGAGAATGTAATAATTCTTATTTTCTTGGTTTAAAAAAATATCGTTATCGACATTATCAACATTGCATTCTTCTACTATGTATGATCTAAATCTACACGCATGTTGCTGTTGAACGGCCCCCTTGCGTGGATCGCATCGTTGACTGGTTTGATACCTCATACCCTTCACGGATTATGACTTCTAAAGAGTTTTTAAGTATATGGAATTTGGAAACTACGGCAAGTTCAGTTTGCATATTTGTTGCTGTTACTATTATTATATGTAGTTATTACTATTTGTCAGCGTTGTGAATCTCATAGACTAAATAAATTCCGATTAAAGCACTATCTCTCTCTCTTTGTATTTCTTAATGATTCTTAGCTTTTGGAGTCTTCGTTTCACTACCACAGATTGTGAAAACAAACTTATGAAAATCATAACATCTTTTGACATTTTTGTTTTGATTATTAAATACTATATATATGGAAACTCATAATGTTTTGAAAATTATTAATGTTTATTTTTATTAGGTGGTTCTTATAATGTTATAGTATACAGTGCTTGCAACAGTCTGTTCGACCGCTTGAAGCATGATGTTCTACATCACGCTTGATTGTATCGAAATAATTGCCACATGTTTCCAATTTACACGCATATATACCTTTATATCATCCTTTCTATTTTGTGCTAAAATTTGATCTGTGATGATTATATGGATAGGGCTCATTATTCGATATACTGGATTTATGAATTCAAATGTAAGCTTATATTAATGACGATTCTGTGTTTAGACAATAACGAGATCGTTGTAGAATCACGACATAGACAAGGAATATAAGAAAAGCGGGCAATAGATGGATAGTCCCGTCGATATCGAATGCGGTAAAATATTGGAAGTACGTTATTACTATACGGAAGTAAGTTATTCAATTTTAATGATAAAAAAAACCAGGACGAAGAAACATATAGAATATATATTCCGTTTAGTTTTGGATTGTATGAAATGTAAGATTGTTTAACAAGTAATTCTGTAGTAAAATAGTTTATAGACTGTGAACTTGTAGTAAACTTGTTCTTTATTTTATCATAATGTCTCAAAAGGTTCTGGAGTTATTTAAATCGAGAGTCAAAGCGAACAAACACAGTAAGTCAACGGCTAGATTTAATTTATACCAGACATTCTATCTTTTAAATCAAAGTGAATGTTTTAAGCCCAACTTGAGTTTATTTACTTTTCGTTGTCCAATAATCGTTTCGGGTTCGAGTGAAATTAATTTCCAGTATTAACACTAACAAGATGCATTTACTTGTTTATTTTACGTCCCGGGAAATCTTTTTTATATCAATTATACCGATAAGTGGTGTTTAATTGGAGGAAAGTCGCCCATAACACCAAAATAACCGTCCGACTCAATAACTAAATATGTAATTACGACATGAATAATAAATGACGGTAAAAATAATACCTTAGAGTTAAGATGTTTAATGGGCATGACTAGCCCGTTAAGGTTTTCAAAATGGAGATACCGAAAATAAAAAACATGTTGAATAATGGACGTTGGCAAACAGGGGCATTTAAAAAAAACTAATTTTATTTAACTTAATTTGATATAAAATGGGTTGAATACTAGTTTGACATGCGAGGGATGATTACCGATCACCAATTATTACTTAGTGTCCATTTATGGATCGCGTACGGATCATTATATTTCGCAATGCAAACATATATGCAAAAAGGCGTCATTCGTTTACAGTATGAAGAAAATTGTGAAATATAAAATTGAACCCAAAAAATTGATGTAGATGATGAAATATGTCAAGTAATTAAATTTTTTTATCCGTATGAATACTGTGAGCGCCTATAGATATATACTAGATGTTCGTCTAAGATTGTCTTTCTGATACTCATTGTCAGATAATTACACACATGGCGCCAGTGAGACAGAAAATATCATTTTTATCGTAGTGCAGTTTTTGATTATAGGTTTTCGTAAAAAATCATTTATACAAAAAAGTTATACATCGTAACTTAATTCTTGCCATACGCTAAGACCGGCGAAGCGTTTCAGTCTGCCGTAGTCAAGGGGGTAAGTATAATTTACATTAACGCAAAAAAATGATGGAATTGTTACAATGTGTGTAATGTCATGTTAGTAGGTGTGAGATGGAAGGTCTTTTGCAAAAGTCTCTGCGTATGCACATAATTCTGCTGCTAAACTTTAACTTAGGACTTCCTATTCTATCGCGTATCATATTCGTCTATTATCATTTCAACAACTGAGTATCTATAAATATTATTCAAATAACTGAATACCATTCTCAAATACAAAAACTATATTCTGAGTCGGGAAAGAGCATACCACAATGACAATAATTGGTTTGGTGCCATTAAAGGCGAAGCAATACAGACGCCATAAAAAGAAGAAAGGGTCGATTGTGATTTTTGGTAGTGCACTACTGACGGCTCAATTATAGCATTTCTCGTAATCATGCAATTCTCGTCTAACCTGTTAGCATGGAACGCGAGTCGCAACGGTTTTTCTTCGAATGCCATTCTGTACATGGCAGCTTGTGATATAAACTAACCGGAATCAAAGGGAAAAAAATAGAAACGGAAAAGAGCTATTGATTGTAATATTCCTACTTGAAATAGGAATGCTGCAACCCAATTGTCAATTGAAGTGAAATCATATTTCTTTTTGTGCAATTCCGAGATAGTTTATACTAATATTTTTAAAATATTATAACTTGAAAGTAAGAAAATTTAATACATTACAAATAGGCAAAGTTCTAGCACTTTCTTTCGTTAATATTATAAAAATCTGAAGTACTTTTTTATATTAAATCGGAAAATGTATTTTCAAAATTTTAGTTAATTACTACTACAAGCAATTCCAGTGTATTACATATATTTATCTTTTATAATTCTATCTGGGACGATATGTGTTGGTGTAAGTAAATTTATTAATTTATGTATTTGGCTTAGAGTTTGTGTATTCATACAAAGGAATTACTTTACTGAATTCCTTATACCCGTTATCCTATCAGAAAAAATGTAGATTACAGTAAGTAGCAAACAAAATATTATGAATGTGGCTTCAACTACCTATGTCAATACAATATTTAAAAAGTTGTTCTTTGATTTTTTTTTCCATTCAAAAGGTGTTTGAGTTTGCATAAACATTGCTAATGCTATAACACACAGTCTCGGACTCGATAAGTTTTTTGACAAACAGCATAAATTACTGAACTAATAAAATAATACTCAATGGAACATTTGGTACAAATTATCAATTAATCAAAAACATTAAGGAATTCAACGAAACGGTGTTTTGATCCATCTTATTTTCTGCTCAAATAATCAATGATTCACATAGCCACATTCTTTACGTACGCAAATTCAATTTTCATTGGGGTAAAAGTTTGTTAAAGTTCTTGCGTTTGTTATCGATTTAATTTTCTAACATGTGCAGCAGGAAATATGGGCAGTACACTTAATATAACAATTAATTTATTTGTAAGATATGTTGTGTATAGATAATTAATTAATATTGGAAATCGAATTTAAAAATCAGAACACAAGCAATTAAGAAAAATACAACATTTTCAAGGGCAAAGTAAGTGCATGATGAAACTTAGTAGTTCATTTATCCATGGTTTTAAGCATATTTTTTAAAGTAACTGAATTAATATTGAATGCACAGATATTTGATAACGTTTAATTAAACAATTATATGAGGTTTGTTAACACGAAATAACATTAACATTATTAGCACGCATCTAAACAAATACAATTGCGGAGATAGTATCAAATGATTTATTCCGCGGCGACAATTCTCACTATTAAATTTACGCATGTTTGTAAACTGTGGATATTTACGATCCATACGACACTGCGATAAGAAGATGTGTACGTGATTTTAGAGGCATAGTGTTCCCAGAGTAAAGGGGAATCGCGTAATATACATATCAAGCGATCTATGAAGGGAAGTTGTTAAAATATTTCGGTTTAATAAATGAGTGAGCAAATAACATAGAGTGGATAAAATTTTAAAGCATAATCTGCTATATATAGTCATGAGTGGGACATTCTCGACTCTCTTTATATATATACATATAAATATATCACATAAATGGTTTATCACTTACTTTGTAACTAGAAGTTCCCGGAGTCAAATTAGAGCCACATAAGTAGTAGAGTTTGTATGGTGGTAAAGTTCTTTCCATCCTGCCTAATTAGCTTACCATACTTAAGGTTAATTTGCCGCCATACAATGTTGTGTTTCGGCATTCATAATTGTGAGAGCCAGAGTAGCTGGTCGAGCACACTTCACCATCTACAGACTTATTGTCAATGAACATCATGTAAAGTCGAGGTCAAGTGTTAGCCGATTGCTGATAAAAAAAATTAAAAGATAGATAAGAAAAATACAGAAGAGTAGTTGTAAATCCCAACATTAATATTATGTTTGTTAATAAATATTGTAATATTTACTTGAAGATGATATACAGTCATGTTTCATGTAAATAACTCAAACGCAAAAAGATTTTACATATTCTTTTTTGATATAACCATATGTTTAAACTTAGAGTGCAGCTTAGGATATATTTACTACTGGAATATAAACGAACTACAAAGGAAAGTATTTCTTGGTTCATCAAGACTTGCCTAAAGAACGCCTTTTGTCTTAACCATTATTTTAGGCATTAAAGTTATTCCACCTGTAGTGTAACTACTGGTTGAGCAGCACTAAGTTGACGAGTAAATGTTTGATTGAAATCAGGTGAATTACGATATTACAGAAAAATATATTAATATCTTCAGAGGCGGTTTGCTAATTGAAATTAAATTTATGAATTAATATTTATTAATTAATTAAGAATTATAAAGAGTATTAAATGTATGTATTTTTAAATGCATTCATTAGATACTGATGAGCAACTATCTCGCAATTATTGATGCAATGTGATATGAAAATTGCCCTGTTCTTTTTAAACTGCTAGCGCTATAACCAGCTATTGGTTGCGTATATTTAAACACCTGTATATATTTCTCTACGGTTGTTCTGAAAAACGAAACAAATCAAACGACGCCTAATCGCTTCCGATTCGTATGGGCATCGTTTATCCCGCCATATTTTACAATATATCTCCGACAATGGCCAGAGTAACAACGGTAAATAACCCATATAAATCCACCTTAACGCCATAGCGTGGCAAAAGCGCAGTTGGTATCCCACAGCTAAGGAAGTTGAAAAATTTCAACTTGACGCTACACGCGAGATTTAAAGTTTTGTTTTATAAAATTTGTATAGCGAAATGCTCATTACCAGAATCATTTAAAACTATATGAAATTTATATTGGAGCGAAAATGATTATATTTTTTGAAAATGGAGTAAAATTTGGGCAATTTTTTTTATTATAACGTGATATTTCAGTTTAATAACGTCATACGTATTTCAATGTGGGTGATTAATGGAAGTTTTGGCAAAAGTGAGCGTTTGCGTATCGGTCTAAGTGGCCATTTAATGAATAATCGATTCGTCAACTTCGGTCCGCACCAAATTTATCGGATCTTAAAGAGAAATCTCACAAACAGCTGTGCTAAATGAATTAATTAAGTAAAATGTGTTGAAATTATTTTTAAGTATTAATTTGCGAAGTTAGATTTCATAACTGTTTCTGTAAAATTACCAAAATTTTAATAATTGGCGTAAACTATAATAGCGATTTTAAAAATTAATATGCTTCTATATAAAATGAATGTAAAAAATTCTAGCCAAGATTTGTGCATACAAAAATAATGAAAGGTGTGTTACAATGCCTAAATTAAAACTTAATGTGATTTTAAAAGCTGTTTTCAGTTTACTTAATATATCACGATAAAAAATGACAAGAAAGAGTAATTTAAGAAACTGCTATTGTCAGCTTGAGCCGACGTTTTTCCCCGAACAAAGGAATGAGAATTGCTCGTAAATTTCTCCATTTTTGGACGTCTCGTTTGCTTCCCAACCTTTGGTTTTTCTCCAGAAGATATTAAGAGAATTGATGTCGGTGAAATGAGGTAGGAATTTCATACACTGCATTACGGAATTAATAAATGTACTAATATTTGGCGACAATTGAAATTATTTAAATGTATTTCTTCAGTAAGTGTTTTCTAACAAAATGTAGAAAAGTCGTTTAAAAGATACTCAAGAAAACAAACTTTGAATACAAATTATGAACGTTTATTACAAGAGATTTGAACAACCTTTATGTAAGAGTGATTTTATATATTAAGTCTTAGCTAGTGGCGCTGAGAAAAATTGCAAAGGATATATTCTGAGAAGAAGGCTCTGAAAAGATATTTTAAAAATGTATCAAAGTGACATCGTTGTCTTTTGATAATACATAGTCACATACCTTACCCCTCATAGCATTTTCGGTATTCTAAATTGTATTAATTTTATGTCTCATCTTTACTGTTAGTAATAATTTTAGTAACGTATAATGCTTAACCTCGTCAGGGACCATTTTTGATTAACTAAAGAAAAATATAAGTAAATTTTAAAATTCCAATATAACCTACTAATTTTATTTTCATCGGTGGCAATTAAAAAAAGGTAAAGAAATATTAAAATATAATATGTTAAAGATTTCTATCTATATATTAATGTAAATTAATTAAATAATGCAAAACTAAACGTCCACATATGTGGACAAGGGCGTGAAGAAGTTCAACAAAATTAAATAGAAAATATATAAAGATTAGTAATTGTTACTCGATATTTTTTTTTGTCATTAAAAGAAATCTTTTCGCATACCTAAAAAGAAATAGTGTAACGATTTTTTTAACCCAACGATCCATGTCTTGAGTTGTATTACTAGCTGCAAGGCTTATGTTCTTAAAAAAAAACTGATGGCACATTATTTGTTATTGAAGGTCATGGGTCTGTGGATGAATTACTCTTAAGGGAGCTACGAATCTGATTCCGAGGATAAGAGGCAATCAGATTACAATAGATCCCGGGGGTCGCAGCTACTAGTCTCGACCCAATTAATACTTTTAAACTAACAAGATGTGCCTTTGCTCCTTACGAGTTTGTTTTAGAATTAAGAAGGAATCCGAACTCTAATGTATATATTTAAGTTAAAGCGTTTAAATGCTTAATTAATATTTGTCTTGTTTATTATAAAGGAAATGCAGAAATACTATTTCATACAGAAAGAAATCGTGCACTTCTCACTAATATTTATCATGGGGAATGACAAATGCATAAGTCATATTTATTAAAAACAATACTTTTTTTTTGTGCGGACATGATTATTAGATGGATAAAAGGTTCACAGAAGAATATTACAGTGTTTCACGTGTAAAGTTGTGTTCCGGTAATTCTTCCATTACTGTTATCTATAATGAACTATACAATTATCTTTATATTATTAATATTATAACGACATTTTTGAAATTAAAAATGTATTTCAGTTTTAACCGAAATTATCTGAGTAACGTGTACATAGATTTAATAATTATCATTAGCATTTTTAAAGCTTGTTGCTTCTGAGAAGAGAGTAACCGTGATTTTAATCTGATCTCCGTTCGACGGAGTGATATTCAGACGACGCAAGTTTCAAGTGGCACTTTTATCATCCGCGATAGAGATAAATTCCATGTAATGCATTAGCGAAACTTTAAAAATACCTTGATTTAATGTCTTTTAGGTATACATGGAATAGTTCATTATTGAAATTTTATTGTATAACTCAAATGTTTTCTTAATGTTCAAGTTTTTATTGTATTCAATAAAAAATAATTAAAGTTGTTACTAATTAAAGTTTGGGATGAGCTATACATATCAGTTGCTGCAGGTTTAAATTAGTCTTTTGACTATTTTCTTGAACGACATCCATAACACAGAGAAAAGACTAATTGTAGTGGTTATCTGAAAAAGTAACAATGTTAGCACCTTCGCTAACATTTCCTATTAACATTGTTGGTTGCACGAGTTGCAAAATCATTTAAAAATCAAATGAATTAAGCTGAACTAATTGTACAAAAAGTCAGCCACCAAAATGATTTATTAATTTTTTTATCTCATATATTATGTCTCAATTAAAATTTCAAGTAAAATGATCATGAGGCCATCGGTGGTGAAAGCATATTTGCCGAGAATGTTTCTAGCTCTCACAAACGCATGTCATTGAGATTATAAGGAAAAACAGTAATAATATAAACATAAATAATTATGTATCAATTTTTAATTACATTTTTTAACAAATTTAATTTTAACAGAGTCTTGGAATCTGTTAATTCCTACTACACAAATATTTGTGTTGACAATTATTTGTCTTACTCTGATTGCATCGTAATGGTTTTGCTGTGGCATATCATTGTTTACGCAAGTATTGGGCGTCCAATAATCGGGCATGTGGTATATTTTGACAATATTAGTACGATAGTTAATAAAATAAATTATAAGATCTTATATTAAAATGTCTTTGGTTCCATTAATGCGTAATTTAATAGCTCTACAAAAATATTGTTTGTTTGGTTTGTCACTTTTTTCGCAATATTACACACAGGCACGTCAAAATTTATATTAAGTGGATATGACTCCTCGATTTTATGAAAATGAACGATGTACCCGACTTTTAAAATTGCGCTCACATCGTTGGAGACGTTTGCAGAAACCTAATGTTAATATAATATATAATGTGCCTTTAGGGTCGACGCCGACACGATGGTTAAGAGCTCGCTTTGGTATTATTTATTTTTTTATTTTCATCTTGACGTATCGATTGTTAGTGAAATTATATGCACTATTTACTCCAGCGTTACAAGATCCTCGTACAGAAGTCAAAAATATTGGTCGTTTAAAATAATACAAATGAATAAGTTAACATTATTTA
>DWQX01002026.1:0-23870 GCA_018245475.1 Pharmacophagus antenor
AATATATATATATATATATATATCGGTTACTAAAATGTTGAAAAAACTTTTGTTGTGACTATATTAACTTTTATTATACCTTTATCACAGTCATCGCTGAATGCTCTTAAAATGGAGTTTACGTCAATGTTGTACAAATCAAACTTTTATATAGATCCTTGAAATTTGCCATGTTATTATTAATGTGTTAAAACCGCAAGTGTTAAATAAGTGGTTTTCAAATAATTTTTGTAATATTTCTCTAGAAGGTATTATTCGCCGCTAGCTAAAGTAACCATACATTAATGTGACTGTTGCAGCGGCTCAAAATAGGCGTAAAAATAGATTGAAAAGATTAGTGGCGAAAGTGATATAAAATAAAAATATAGCGATGCGGTATAAAGAAATCAAAAGCACTCACCTGTAGGAAGCTGGAACCTCAGCACCACGAACATACACGAACAGCGAGCGAAATGGGTGATGGAGCCAGAACTTAGGCGGGTTCTCGAAGCGGAGCGTGAGCGGGAGTGGTGGTTAAAAAAAGGCGTTATAAAATAAATTATCTTATTGTAAGTGGCGGAAAAAACAAAAAGCGAACTGGATTCAACATTAATAAAAAGGTGTAGTCGTCCGCTGTTGATGCTATTTGTCAGTGACAGAGTAAGCCAGCAAATCGACAAATGAGGTTTCATTAACTTTGTAACCTCATAATGTGCATAGATTATTCTATATACATAAATCGCTCAATCAGTGTTATATGTATTCTTAAATAATTACTGTAAACTTAAAGTAATTCCATATGAGTATAAGCGTTATCAAAAAAAGCGAGTATTAAATGAGGTATTGAAAAATCTCCCATGAACGCTTCACAGGTCCTCAAGGTAGAAATCTTAAAAAAAAAAAAAACGTTCTGATACAGAACGGGTTAACGGCCATCGTTGTGCGTTTTCGTTATTACTAGCCGTTCGCAAGGTTTATAATTATTCTGCAGGTCGCTGTGACTATTATAATTACTTGGATAATGAAACTCATTATGCCATGTGTCTATATGACAAAAGCAATGTGCTGTGTAGTAAACTAAATACCATCACACACGCGAACAAAGCAAACTATCAGATAAAAAATAAGTTATTCCAAAAATCTTTTACATTTAACAAAATTATAACAGAATAAGAAAAGTTTAAGAAACTGGTTTAACGATGCGTCAATTGACATTAGTAAATTTTAGAATTGACCAAAGATGACATAATCGATGTAATTGTTGGTCGGGGTAGTGCTAAAATACGTATTAATGTAGACGGTAACGAGAAAATAACATTTATTTTAATTTTTAATATAATATAGCATCGATAAATGTTATTCAATTTAATATTGGAAAATATTCGGAATATGAATTAAAAAAAGCAGTCGGATTTTTGATGTTTATGCTGTTCTCTCTCTCATTGCGTTTGTTGTTTATTGTGTTTTTTTCTTCTAATAAATACTACATTTTATTTTAATATTGGGTGAGTATAAAACGAGATAAAGTATACTTAAGGGCATGCACGAAAGAAATATTTTGTTTGGCACATTACAAATTTAGGCAATTTGCTTTATGTTCTCACATGTATATTATTTATTTTGTCGGTGCGCAGAGGTTAATTGGTGGCCTTGTAACGTGGAGGTCCCTGGTTCGATCCGGTCCCATATAATTCATCGTGTTCGAATTGTAAGGATTTTTCATCGGGCACTAATCACTTTTTAAGGTCCAATATCACTTAAAATAATCTAAACTTGAGAATAAGAGTTAACAATTTTTGAATCAAAAAAGTGTTAACATTTAAAATATAACGACATAAAGCTAGTGATTCACACTAATTTGTTACGGGGAATAGGAAAAGAAGAAAGTCAATTCTGATAAGTAATTTTTATTTAAATAAACTTTAATGCAAATAAAAAATTATTAGATTCTTTTAAAAAAAATCCTAATTTAATTTAAACTCTGCCTACAATTTTTATTTTTTAATAATTATTATAATGGGAATTCGGTTTATCCTTATGCACTTTCTTAATAAAATAATTTATATCGGGATAGGAATAAATCGGAGTGTGTAAATGTGCTGGCAGTCCTCCGTACGCATAATACGGATAAGTATACAGTCCACTTATAAATGAGGTCGGAACGTATGGTTTTATTAAACCAAATTTCTCACTTGAAATCGAATCCTTTTCATTAACAGGTTTTGCTTTGTCATCTAAAGACAGAACAGGTTTCCAATAGTGTTTCTCTGGATACTCATTGTCGCCATTGTATTGGTTTTCCACATAGTGGTCTCCGCGTACTACATTCACGACAAATATGTAAAAAAGACAAATCATTAAAGTAAATAAACTCATAATACTGGTTTGCAAAGATCGGACGTGAATGATACTCGATACTAAACGCGATTTCTTTCCAACACATTTTAAATATACTTTTGTGTTTAAAACCTAGGTTTAATTATTGTTATCTTTAACAATCGGAAAACCCATCGCTTTAAGCGTTATCTTTACTATTTTGCACATGTATAACTAATAGTAAAAAAAGTCATTAGTGTCCACTGATTTAAAAATGGCGTGCTGTAAATTGCATAAGCACTTCGTAAGCGTAGACTTTCAAATGTAATTTCCCAAATATTATTTAAATAATTTTAAACATATATTTTTTTTAAGATATAATTGTTTATTTGGTATTTAGGATAATAAGTAGAGTAAACAAGAAATTAAAGTGTTTTTAAAGCAAAGATTTTTCATGTTTTCGGCTACAGAATCCAAAATCAAAAAAAAAACGGAGGGCCGAGCCTCGCACGATTAGAATTTAATTAGAATCATGATGACGTCTTCCGACAATGTATCGTTATTTAATTTGCCTTCATGTTAATAACAGTTGGTGATTGATTGACAATTAATGGATTATGAGAATATTATGTCGTTGCATAAAACATTAAATTTATATTGGTAAAGTATTAAACTTAAAACCACATGTAAATACATTAGAGTAATTCAAATAAAAATGAAAAAACAGTCGGTTTAGCTCATTGGAAGTTATAGATAAAAATAAAACTTATTATTAAGGTTTAATTTTTTTTCTGGACATGAAACAGTTAATTCTAATTATAGCATCAAGTTGTAAATACAAAAGGGCAACAAAGTTAAGTTATATATATGGTGTATATTGAAAGGGTTATTTATTTATTATTCGGAATAATTCAATTAAGTCTCCTGGTTAAAAATTGCTTCATTAATTAAATTATTTCTCGTGTTCATCCAATCACGGTATTGATAGATTGGCCAACATTATTTACGACAGAATTGCTTGCTATAATAGTATTGTTGGCTAAATTAGTACTTGTTGCTGTAACCTGCCTTTTCTGTCAATATATCGCTTCATACTAGACAGATTCACAAAGATTGATTATCAAAAAAAGCCCCAATAACACATTCTAGAAAAAAAAAACGGTTGTTTTTTGGTTTAGCTTTGAAATGAGGTTGATAATAATTAACATTAGTATTTTGACTTGCTGTAAAAAAATTCAAATAACGCACATTTACAGAAAACAATTTTAACAAACCGTTTTAGCCATCTTTGTAGTGCTTATGAGAAATCTGATATAATTTTATTTATTTATACATGCATTTCCAATTTAAGTAATCTGTTTCAGTTACTAATTAAAAAAAAAAACATTTTAATAATGTGTAGTTAATTTGTTTGCGCATAAAATTTGCTAATTACATTCAATGTTATAAATTAAATTAATAATTGATGATTATAATATACCAGCAACATAGTATCAAGCTGTTTATCGCGAAGTAATGACGAATGTGTTAAAAGTTAGCGTATTTTATTCATGTTTTCAAAAAAGAAATATTTTAAATAGAAATTGGTATTAGGCTACATAAGGCGTCGAATTCGTTTAAGGATCAGTGTAAACGTATATACAACAAATTACCAAACGATGTAGTTTATCTTTTAATTATTTTAAAAAATTTTCAAAACACGTTTTTTGTCATATAACATTTTTTTGTGCCTAGATGATTATTTAAAGTTTTATAACTATTGGCTATGAATTGCTCATATTAAATGCTGTATTCAATTTTTCTATAATTACTAAGATCTTTTACAAAAGAAAAAGACAAACTTTTGAGTTTCTTGGTAGTTGTCAAAGAAGAATGCGTTGCTAACTAACAGTAATAATAGGTTGACGATTAAGTATTCGAAATTTTCTTTTTATTATTAACCCTTTGCCGACGATTTTCTAAGCATCCCAAGCTTTTTTGTTCCGAATGTTTATCTACAAACAATATTTAAAGCTAATTAGATGTCCATAATATTTAGAACTCGGTTGTTAGCGTTTAGTGTATTGCACAAGCACCCATAATTTTTTTCAATAGCTTAAAAAAAAAACCTTATCACTCTTTAAAATTTAAAATTTTGGATGTGTGACTATAGATAACAGACGTATGAATTTTTCAAACGAAAACATCTCATATTATTATTAAAATTCAGTCCGAAAAACATTTTTGTGCACAGGCTACTAGTTTTAGGTACTTTACGCTGTAGGAAGATATTTAAATAAAAACTATCAATAAAGAATAAAAGTTATATACATTGACACAGATTAATATATCTGTATTAATGTATATAATTTTTAAATATTTTTTTAATATAAATGACTTGAGTCTTGATGTTTTTAAAGAAATTCTTGTGTTCCTTAGTAAATTACAAAATCGTATGTGATTAAGTATTTCATATTGTCTCTGATATGATTTTTTAAACTATGTACGAAAATGTAAACGATCCAAAAATAACTATAAAGCTTTTAAGTTTATTTTTCTTTAAAGAAACTAACTTCATAATATAATTTTTTTTTATTGTAGTTAAGAAAATAGAAAAAAAAAATAAAATAATTACATACGTGAGACACTCGGAATGTTTTGTGATACTAAAATAAATGTTCTATTGGTAAATATATTTTTATTAAATATTTACAAAGTACTTTCCACCGCATGTTTCATGCGTCTAAACCAGTTTTCGAAACACTTTTTACAGTCCGCCGCAGACATCTCGTTTACAGCCTGCTCGAACGCTGACAGCGCATGATCCGGCGACGAAAATTGTATCATATCGAAGTCATACGGTACTAAGTCAAGGCTGTAGGGAGGTGTGAGGGTGACCCAGGAGTTTGATCGGTGTGCTGTCTAGGAAGTCCCTCGTTTTGATTGCAGTGTGGGCGGGCGCTTTGGTCGCTTGTTGCTCACAACAGAGATTCTGCCAAGCATTTGGTACTATACCATTCGGCGTTAATGCATCTTTGGTTTCGTAAAGGAATTGACACCAAATAGCTAGTCAAATTGAAAAAGCTTGCGATAAAAATCTTCTCCCCGCTTCTAGGTCGCTTTACTTTGGTAGGCGTTGATTCGTTTTGAAATACCCAAACAGTTGACTGGCAAAACTGTAAATATTCTCGTAATACACATAATTTTGTATGTAAGTTGGACTAGATTAACGTTTTGTTTAGGGTTTAGGTTGTGGATTAATCTCGGGTTTTGATTTGGGTTTTGGCTCCTGTTAAAATTTTTTATATTGTTCTTACTCTTTTCCCTGACATGCAGGATCAGAGAACTCAATGAAAAAAAAAATTCTTTACTCCATTACCCTTCCTCTATCCATCCTTCCCCTTTCTCTACAGGTTCTCTGGTTTAAATCTGGGCATGTGATAAAGTTTGTATTCTGGATTTAGTTCAAGCTTGGGCTTATGCTGGATTCGGGCTTCAGCTCTGTCTTCAGGACAATCTTCGAATCTGGCTTCGGAGCCAGATTCGAAGAATTCTAGTCAGAATTCGGGTCAGGCTTCGGGTCGGATTTAAAAATTAAAAATTTCTGATACTTTTTATCCCGAAAGCTGGTATCCATATTCATGAAATTCAAAGCCCTGACAGTGCACAGTCTAAACCACCGGTCCTAGAGACCTACATTCTAGAAGGTGTGTTCTTTGTGATGCGTAGTTATCTACAAATGTTATTAAAAATTCCACCCTCGTGGGGTAAACTCAATATTTTTCGACACGGTGGAGTCATAGATTAAATGTTATGGGGGAAAAGGAGGTGATGAAATTTCGATTAAACGTTTTATTCTCTGAGTTGATTAACTTAAAAATATTTACACATGGAGGGGGATCAGCCTTAATATTAAATAAGTGAGTTACCACGCCCAGAGATGCGGGCAGTTGACGGCTAACATTATATGAAAAGTCAAAATTTTGTACAGGCGAAGTATTTTCTTTTTATTCATATAATTCAAAAACCGATATTTTCACGTTTTATTGTTTTTGTTAATTACTTATTCTATTTATTGTAGTTTCAAATTATCCGTAATACATACCTACTTATAAAAAAACCGAAACGAGTTTGTAAATTAATTATTTAAACAAGTACTTTTTAGTTCGTGTTTATGGTGTAAAAAATATATTATTTTTAATTGTACTACTAACTAAAAATATTTACTCTTTAATTTTCACTAGTTTGTAAATTACACTTTTTAAAAATAATAATTGATTGATTAGAAATACATGGCTAAGATTAAATTATAATACAAATGAGTGGATGAATTTATGAAAAGAAAGAACTACTCAAACACAAAAATAAAACTAATGTTTTGAAAAGGATTTGTACAATTGCTTTCGTAAAAAAGGCGTTTGGATTGTAGTAGTTTATTGAAACTTGTTTGATTAATTTGTACTCTCATATTTACAATCTACCGCCTTATTAATTTATATCATAAAACGATTTGTTTATCTGTCATAATAATAAGCCAGACCAGAAGTAAAAAAATCACATATAATATTTACTTTGTAATCACGGTTTCTAGTGACATACTTGTGGAAGTATATTTTCTATATATGTGAAAAGGAAATGAAACATTATTTTTAGTATATGCCTAGGATGTAATGAACAAAAATATATAGTTTGTACAACGGAGAAAAAATATTTTTCATGAAATATAGTACTTAATATTAAATTTATCAGCGTATTCACATCATAAATATTATATTTTGTACGGCATAGATATTAAGATTTTTTTTCTATTTTATTAATTTTAACTATGAATATTTTTTCCGTTCACATTAATTAGATAAAAAAATATTTAATAAAAAAATAATCATAAGAGTGCATTACAGTGTCATTTAATGTTAAGAAAAAATCGTTTTTTAAATTTAAAACTCTTTTATATAAATATTTTTACATTCTTTAGTATTTTAATTGCTTTTCTGTGAGATAAATGCAACGGCCTTATTACAAACAATGTAAGTGCGATCTCATGAATACAATACTTGTAAAATGTACCTGTAAAGGCAGTCATATCGAGAATATACTTGTGGGTCACATTGCTCATATTAATATTCCCACAAATATTTTTGCGGAGGTTTATAATATGTATAACAGAAAAATCTATTTCATGTTTATTAAAGCACTTAAATTACTTGAATAGTTTTTGCTTAATTTTATTTCAAATGTACTTAGTGAATGCTAAAAAACTCTCATGTCATTTAAAAAAAAATAATTAGCAAATACGTTTAGACAGAATTCGATATTAATCCACATAAACTAGAAACAAAACAAATTTCTATACATATAGAAACTTACATTATAAACTTTACTATTTAATCATAGCTTATCTAATTGTTTTCATTCAATTACAAATTTTACCTTGACTAGAAAGAGTGGGAAAAAGATGGAGAGCATTCTAAGTCAAATGTGACAGTAAAATTTTCTAGTACAATTGCTAATCATTTAATTTACCGCTTAAAATATCAGTGTCAAGAATTTTTATTATATGACATATGATAATTAACGAGAAGAAAATTATTCATTTTATTTTCCTTTCGGTTTAGACGACGTCGGGTAACCGGAGCATCCGGTAGTACTCGACAATATCTCAGTGTTGGTGGATGTATTAATATCCGTACTGTTGATTTGTCTTTTGGCTCGAAGGACGTTCAGTTCCACTATTTGTAGCAGGCAAAGGAATAACACCAAACACGTAGCGACGATCTGTAAAAAATGAAAAGTGATTATGCAGTATGTAACTTTGCAATTAACTTTAATTTTACTAGCATTTCTGACGAGGTGAAAACTAAGACGGAACGGTGTACTGCAATTCATTCTATTACGTCCTCACTATGTTACTACTTATTCACATAGGAAAGTAAGAGTAACGTAGTATAATTAATGGAAAAAATGTAAGAGTTTATTTCAACATTTCCAGATTTATTATTTATGAAATACTATCAAAGTTTATATGTTTTTCTAATAAAATAATAATTAACATAATTATTATAGTAACAGCTTCGCTACATCTATGGAAAATACATTTTATTGCTGCCAACGGTAATATTCTACCCGCGTTTTTTTCTTTTAATTATTAGTGATTTAAATAAATAATCTAAATGAACTTACTTTTGTTTGCATCATGAACGTTATAATGCGTCGTAAAGTTACAAAGATCACTATTGGTTCTTGGTTGTCTTTATTTATAGCAAGTGATATCACGGGAGTAATCAGGTTGCACGTTCATTTTGCTTGTAACATTCTTAATTGGCAATATAGTAATCAATTAATTAATTTATAGGTATATTATGTTGTGAAAAAGATTAATAAGTTTGTTAAATAAATAAAGTTATAATTGATAATCAACAGTTATTATTAATTAATCACAGATGTTTTACATTTTTACCCACATAAACGGATGTCAATAAATTATTTCAATTTATTGATATCCAATTAACTTATTAAGAGAACATGTATATGTTAGAGGGAGAGATGTCTATTAAAAAGTAGTCTTTAGTGTTGGATTTATATAATTGTTCAAAAACCAGTATGGTGAAGAACTGAAATCATTTTGAACATAACCTTTTAATAAACAATATTTTCACATATAATTAAAAATTTTCACATTAATTTCACAATAAAATTTTAATTGATATTACTGTTTGTGTTTTAAAGGTAAAGAACTCATACTTAAATATTTTGGGTTGGAGTGAGTGTCGCTCTGTAATTATGATGATACGGCGTCTTAATTTTTATGTATGGGGATGCCAAATATTAGGACCGAGTTTTTGCTTTGTAAGATTTTTTTGTCATTTTATCTAACATTACTTTTTGCTTCCAAAATTTACTGCCACCTATTTTATTAATAAATTTATAACTTTTGCTTTTGATTGTTCTTAACTCTAATAAGTCGGAAATTACCACGAATAAGGTAACGAAAAATTAAAAAAATAATAATTTTTTACATTGAAAACATTCAACATTTGTTCATAATTTCAGATCGAGTTTTGTGCGTTTTTCTAGTTTTTATTTAGTTTCGTAACTAAGATTTTTTGTAAAAAGTTTTATGGCCACATTAGTTAGATTGTATTGTTGGTTAATTAAGTGACGAATTAAATAAGCTACCGTGCACTATCACTACTTAGGGTTTTATAAATAACTGTCCATTCAGAACGACGGTCATAGCATTATAAGACGATCATAATGGATTCAAGAGTGAGTTTCGTTTTATTACATGAAGTAAAGATATCATAGGAATGTCATAAAGTATGAAAAATTCTTAATTGCTGATCAAAGATATGTATAAAAACAAACTATTAATATATTTTATAAATAATTAGACATGATTGCGGATTAAATAACAAAAAATTAAAATGTATGTTAATTTATTATTTGTGTATTTTGTACTAAGTTTTTCTTTCCTTATGTTCTAGTTCATTATCATTACATCTTCAATGTTCTCATATTGATAAATTTATAATATCGTCTATATATTCATTGGTTAAATTCAGATTCATACTCTAGAAACCAACGAGCAATATATTTATATTTACATCTGTCTATTTTTTTTACAGAATGTGACAACTTGCTTAGTCCTGTTTATTTGTTTGTTTCAAATTGTTAAATTAATAGTATGATCACAAATACTTTGAATAGCAAAGTGATAGCAAATAACTCCTGCGTGAACAATCTGGGACAGTCCGTTGTCAATGTGATAACAAGCAAGACCTTTGATTTTAGTGTTATGAATTTATTGATTGATGATGAAGGATATTTATGGAAAAAATCTTATATTAATTGTTTGGACAATCGAAATAAAATTATTACATCATGCAGTTACCACAATCAGTTATGTAATTTCTTTTGGACCGTTGATTGTTTTTTTTTTCATAAATGTATTAGTTAAAAGAAGATTTAATTATAAACATAATTTCATATATTTTAATTTGATAAAGTAATACTGCGTGAGTAAGTTCGTGGAAACAACCGTAGTCAGCCGTGCAGTTATGAATTCATTAAGGTTTTTATCGAAGTCAAGAATGACTACAGTATTAGTTAACAGAAATAAAAAAAAATCTGTTTGAAAAAAATATTTAAAATTACATAATCAATTTTTGACCCAATCTGAGGATTTCTTTTTTTCTACTTTTATGGAATCACCTTGGATTTGCTGTTTCAAGGTAAAAAGAATTATTAGTTAAAACATTTTTATGTACAAAAAAAGTTGAAATAAATTACTCGTTGAATTAAATACTGTATGCCTTCTTAACAATTATATCAAATATTTTCAATGTTGCATTCAATGTGCCTACAATGACAACAACTCCAAATGGAGCATTCGTCTTTGTTGTAATTACAACTGAAAGATTTTTCCTTTTGAGCCGGGACTATGTACACAACTAAAACAAATTTGGAAAAAAGGATTGTCAGAATATTTTTATTAATTAGTTTTGTCTAGTAATTTTTCTGTTCATAGATATTTAAAGTTTTGTATAAGTAATTTTACTGATGAAATATCGACGATCATGAACAAAAAAAAAAAAAACTGTTAAATGAAAACAATGCAATAAAAACAAATATTATTTGGAAGTCTAAAAATAATTTATTTATTTATTATTTATTTGAATTACCAGACCATAATAATGATAATCAGCATTATTATTTTTCATTTAGCTAAGCTTAGCCATAAGGCCTTAATGAATTTCTGACCGATACGGTTTGACACTTGATAGTGGCATCATTCGTCTTTATTTACCAAAATATGATTTTGGTTTTCCATGACGCACTTTGCGAGGCTGATCTGGTGCACAAATGTTAAACATTGACAGTTCGTCATAACAGATGTTGTAGTCACGATAAGATAAAAAGTTCTTTAAACATCAAAACAAAGCTAACTTAAGTAAATTTAATTAACGGAGTTGACTATATTATATATTTCCATATTTTTAAAGATGCACAAGGCCTTACCTAAGTCCCATACTAATATGAAACGTACCCGTTATTTTAAGTCTAAATATTTTTTTCTAGTAATAGTAGAAATAATGCTTATAATTGTTTATGAGAGATTAATTACTCCTTGAGTATATTATATTAATTTGTTAATTAAAAAGCACTCGTAGAGTCCTATTTCAATTATGTATATTTTAAATTTGAATAGTATTAAGCTGGAATAAGATATGTTTCTATTACCGCATCACCTGTAGCTGCCTACGAGAAGTAGTGTGTAATCATTATTTTCTCGTTTTAAAGGTTCTATATTAGAAAAATTTGAGTCACCAGCACCTGCTAAAAATTAGCGCTGCATTAATGGGTCAGCTTGTAGCTGAGTTGTGTGCCTTTCGGTGATATTTTAATTCATTTTTAATAATTTATATCGAGGTTACTTGTCTGTCTATAGTCTAGCTATTTATATAGTAATGAACAAACCCACTTCAGTTTCCTGCTAGTTCTCAGAGAAAGGCGCATTGCGAACTGACTGTAATGGAAATATGACAATTAAAAGTGATTGTACATCCTATTTAATAAAGAGAATTTGGTTTTATAGAATAACGTATTATCTATCAAGTAGGCGAGTATAATATAGTGCTGTATAAAGACTCTAGATCCTCTTGATCTAATAATAATGTTGGAGATTAATATCTCCGAGTCTATAAGTTGCTTATATAATCTGTATGATTATGAAATGTATACGAGACTATGCAAGAGACATAGAGGTGGTGGTATAATCGTTTATATCAATAAAAAACATAATTATTCTCTCGCTCCTGGCAATCCTTTACTTTTCAATGCATTTTGTTTAAAATAACTACACAAACTACTCCGCAACGCTATGCGTAGTCTACCTTCCGTCTAACAATAGTAAACATTTGTTTATAGACGAGTTACACTTGCTCGCTAAAGACAGATTTAGATAACGATTTGTATATAATTGGTGATATGAATCTTGATTTAAAAACTGACAGCCCTGTAATTCATAAGTATAACAATGTGATATATAATTTAGGCCTGGTGTGCAGGATAACAGATTATACGCGAATAGAATTTAGTAATAACATTTTAAGTCAAACTTGTATTGATCATATATACGCAAGATCCCGTTTACAAGACCTATTCACTGCGACTATCGACATTGTGTTTGCTGACCATCGAATGATCGTACTCACCTGTGTGGGGCCGTGCGCTACACAGGTTGTCCCAGAATATAAAACTAAAAAAAAGCAGAAATTATTTTAACAACAGTTAAATGAAATTAACTGGATACTGATAATAAACATGGCATGTCCCGATCAAATCTATTTACAAATTGAAAACAAAATCAAAATTTGTTATGATAAAGCTAGAAGAAAAATTAGAGTAAAAATGAATCGTAATAGAATTAATACTTGGATAAATAATGAGGTGATAAAGGCATGTCAGTTCAGGGATAAACGTTTCAAAAAATGGATAAATGATTGATATAACATGATTTTAAAATTACATTATAATAAAGCAAGAAACTATGTAAATAAAAAAATTAACTACACTAATATATATATACTAATATATATAAAAAACGAAATTTATTTATATTGCAATAATCATCGACGGCTTTGGCAATTAATAAATAGACTAACAGGTCAAATTAAAAACTCGCAAGATAATGTTATCACACGTTCTTTTTGGAAATCCGGTATAACAGAAAAATATATTGCTAATAACTTCGCGAAACATTTCAATAGATGTATACAGGACATAATACCTAAATGAACAGTTACACAACTGGACAGAAACACTTTTAAAAACTCAGCTGCTTTGTCATGTAGATTCAAAAGGGCGCAAGCAGTCGATGTCATAAAAATAATTAAAACAATATGTACAAAAAAATTCCCTGGGTTAGACAATATACGGGTAAATGTCATCAAGATCGTACATGAAAAACTTGCTGCTGCTATTGCTAAACTTATAAACTGCTCAGTATTAAAGGCAAATATCCTAAAGGCTTGAAGTCTGGTGTAGCACAACCCATACCAAAGAAAGGTTGTTCAACTAGCTACGATAATTACCAACCCATTACGATTCTTCCTGTAGTAAATAAAATCATACAGAAGTATATTTATCAACAAATTCATAAATTTTATTCAGATAACATCTTGTCGGACAAATAATATGGCTTTCAACCTAATAAAAATACATCGCAGTTGTTGTCCACATTTACTAATTCTATTAACAAACACCTATGTAAATGACAAAAAACACCACCTTGTCGTTTTTATTGATTGTAGCAAAGTGTTTGACACCTTGCGACATGAAGTTCTCCTAGAAAAGTTTCAAGATAACGGGATACGGGGGCCACTCTTGAATTGGTATCCAAATTAAATGGTAGAGAGATCCTACCAAGTTAAAGTGGCTCAACAGTTTAGCGAGAAGATCCAAGTAACAAAAGACACAGAACAAGGATCCGTTTTAGGACCTCTGCATTACACTACTTATACTAACGACCTCATTAACGCTATTAAAACCTGTGAGATGTATTAATTTGCTGATGATACCTGTCCATTGACAGCACACCAAGATATAAAGAAAGCAAAGCAACAGCTGCAATTCGATTTTGATATACTCTTAAAATGGTCACACGATGCAGGACTGGTGCTTAATATGCATAAAACCAAGACCATGTATATCAGTACCAACCAGAATAGACACAATATAGCCATAAACCTCATAGCACATGGTCACCAATGCCTGCATCAAAACTTTCAAAGCACCCGTTGTCAATGTCCTACTGTTGATACACTGTTTTCAAAAGTATTTTAGTTTAATTATAGACGATCGTCTAAACTGGAAACGTCACATTAACATTATTTCATTATTTCATACGGGTTGAGTTGTTATGACGTAACGTACACCACAAATATTAATCAAATTTATGAGCTACAATTACGTATTCTAAAAACCTTTATTCCAGAAAAAGTAAAGAAACATGTACTGGAATATACTATACCTTATCTAATTAATAAATTACCAATAAACGATATATATAAAATCTATTAACAAAAATTATAAACTTACATTAAAAAAATATTTCCTGATCAACTGTGTAGTATTAACTATTTTTTTTCCTGCGAATACTTGAGCTATCCATTTACGTTGCTATTTCTACTTTCTATGTGAGGAAATGCGTTACGCATACCGCCCGACCACGGGAGGTTCAGTTATGTGGGACTCCCCGGGAGCGAAGCTCCCGGTATACCCGCTGAAGCCTCACGGTGTTCCGGCTCATGCCAATTGGCGGGGCTGCAGGCACGCGGATGCATTCTTTAGCGGCCACATCGGCGTTTGCTCGCAAGATCTTGCTGTTCGGCGGGGACAAATTTAACCCATCCGCTGTCCGGAGGGCGAAGTGTACTTTTTTTTTTATTTTCTATTTCCCCTGAAATGGATATCAGGGACTGTGTCCATCTTTCCGTTTGGTCTGTTGTTTTTATCTTATTTTATTTTAATTATTTGTCCTTGCTGTGATATTATGTTATCCACATATACTATTATACGTGTGTTAGTAACTATTTACTACTATATATTAATCTGCTATCTTACTAATTTTTATATTCTTCTATTTTCAGATTTTTCAACAGCGATGGATCTTCGAGTTTCGGTTGCATTTCTATTTCTATTTATTTCCGGTGGAGACATTTCTTCCCTTTGCGAAACCCCAACCACAACGGCAAGGTAAGTTTTTATTTACTTTCTTTCCTTCTATTTTGTTCTAATTTCCCCGCATCCAACCATTTTTGTTTTCTGATTTTTCTTTGATTTTCCCTTCTTTAAGCTGGCCCATTTTACTATTAAAATGATGCCAGTTTACCTCCTATTTTAGTGCTCTAAGTTTTTCTGCTTCCGTTCTAATTCTTATTCCTTGATGATCTGTCGCTGTGGCCCAGATTTTCCGCAAGATCTGGCATGCCGCTGGGGTGCCTTCAGCAGTATGCAACACTTGCCCGAGCCAGTGAGTCCAACTTTTGCCTGACCGGACACTCGCTGCTGAAGGCGTTGTGGTCCGTTTGATCTTGTTTGGCTCTAATGCAGTGTCAGCAGGATGGTATTGCGTTTGCCATCCAGTCGGCGCAGTCGGTCTTCATGTATGCCCCCCCGCAATGGCTACATCTTAGCCCAGTTTCTTTACAAAACTTTCTGCCGTGACCGTGGCTAAGGCAGAGGGAGCACTGGAGCGGAGGGGAGTAATCCTCCACTCGGACCCTTTGTATATATACGTGCGCCGTTGCTGCATTCACCATCCTGGACCACACCCCAGGAGATACCCTCAGGACTATATTGTTGGTATGTGCGTTTCGAGTTCTTTTCCTGAAGCGTACCTCTATCCTGATATCGCTCTCGTCGAGGCCCGCAAATATATTGCGGTTTTGGGTCTTCAGAGCGTTCACAATTTCGTCATCGCTATTTAGCTGTAGAACGTATCTGAGGACCATAAGATCTTTATTCTTCATGTCTTTGTCGAGTAGCGACTTCCCTGCTGCTTCCAACCTCTCCTTCACCCTCTCTGTTTCCCCCACTGTAGCACATCCAACTATGACCTTTCCGTCCTTTGCTTTCCTTATCCTATCTATGTTTATCCCTCCCTCTTTTGCCCTGACCGCTTTCCTGATTTTTGTCAACACCTCTTCTCCTGTGTCTATCCCACTTCTGGAGGTGACCACTACGGAGTGCAGCGCTATCCGCTCAGGTGGCGACAATTTCCTTATTCCTGTAGCCGCTACACTCGCGTATGTGGCCTTCTCCAGAATTTCGTTCTGTTTTTCCATCTGCTGGTCTATTTTCTCTCTTGGTGTGTGTTTACTTTATCAGTTTTCCTTGTTCTTCTATTCTTTTCATTAATTCCGTTATTTCCTTCACTTCTATTATTTTTGTGTGTTCTTCTTCTCTTTCTTGGGTAGGAGGCTTTTTGCTCGTTTTTCCGGATGCAGCCTCGGCCTCTTTTACCAGCTGGTACAGCCGGTCGATGGCCTGGGTAACTTCGGTCTTTATGTCAGTTCGTAAATTCCGAGAGACACCCAGGTGTAATTTTGCTTTGTTTAGGCAGGCCCTTGCCTCGGCTAACCTACTGGCGTATGCCGGTCTTTTTGGAGGGTTATCTATAGTTCCAGCGGTGGCTTTATATGCCGCCGCTTTGCTTGTCTTAGTTGCATCTGGTTTTGTGGCTGTCTTTGTTGTTTTTGACGGGGACGGTCTATTTCTCGCACTACCCGCTTCCCACTCTCCTATGCTCCCCTTACGGAGGTGTCAGAGGATCTACTCCCTTCAGCAGACTCCTCGACCGTGGTCCTCTTAACCGGGGTGCGAATACCAATCACTTTTTTTTGTCGGTGGAACGCGTCGGTTTCTAAAAATAGTCCTAAAAATAGTGCATTTCACACTAACGTGGTCAAAAAGCCAACCAGATCTACCAGGACCAGTCGAATAAAGTAAAATAAAAAATAAAGACTAAATTAAAATATTTTTTTTTAATAATTTCTATATAAATTTAGATTGGTCTATAATTTCCTGTTTTTGTTCCAGCAGCTCGTCAGGCGGTTTGCAGCGCTCGGAACAACAAGAGTCGTCGAAATCGGTTTCAAACAATTTTCCCGGAAAAAGTTAGTATGGTGAGTTGGCGGCAAAAGGTTACCTAACCAATGAAACAGAGGTGGGCGGGGTGGCGATTTTTCGCATTTCTAGCTGTTTTGTAGCGGAAAAATGATGTGGGTGTATACGGGGCGTTAAAGCACACCGACTAGGGCGAAAAGTGCGCGAAAAAACCATCGATAAAAGAGGCGTGGTGCTGAAAGGGGGATTTTTAAGGGATTTTTAGGGATTTTAGGTTATTTAACAGGTGTAGGGGGCTAATAAGGGTTAGGAAGGGTATAGTAATAGAGGCTGAGACTAAAAAACAACAAAATTTTAAAAAACACAAGGGCGAACACCGACTTTTCCGACTCTGGGCGAAGTGTTCGGAATGCGACACTTCACCCTCGACCCAAATCGGGCGGATGGATCCCCCTCCGCCGCCCTAGGGTCAGGTTAGTGGGGTTTTTTTTCGTTTTGTTTGTAAATACAATTCCTTGCTTATAAAATACAAGCGAATTGTATTTTGGTTGCTTTCTTAGTGTCAAATGTGTAAGTTTTTTATTATTATTAATTGTATGTTTGGGTGCGATAAGTTTCGGATGTAAGTTTGAAGTATGTTTATTTAGGTTATATTACGTTTTTGTTAAATTCTTTTAGGTTAGAGATTATATGTTGTATGAAGTTGGTGAATGCAGCTGTTGTTGTTTCTTTTGTGGTAATGTCTTCGAGGTTGTAAGGGTCTAGTTTTTTATTGTGGGTATTTATGAGGTTGAATTTTTGAAGGTAGTTGTGTCTTTCTATATTGAATTTAGGACATTCTTCAGTTAGATGCTTAAAACTTTGGGTTGTTTGATTATCGAATGGGCATTTGTCTGTGCTTTTGATTTTGAATCTGTTTAAATACTCGAGGTGATATCCATGGTTTGTATAATATTGTGTGATTGCAAAATTTGTTGGTATTTTTTTTAGTGTTTCATTGAGTTTATCTATGTTTGGGAAGATTCTTTTTGTGTGCAGTCCTTTTTCAGAATTTAAATATCTTTCATTTATGATGGCTTTTGCTTCTTCTTTATGTTTTTTCTTGTGGTATGAGATGGGGAATTTATTAAAATGTGGTGCTAATTTTAGTGTGGCCGCTGCTTTTGCAGCTTCATCGGCGAGTTCGTTCCCGTGCAGTCCGATGTGAGCTTTTATCCATGAAAATCTGATTTTGCTTGTTTTCTTGAAGTGGTTAGGGCTGGGGTTCGGTACGTAGTCGACTCAACGGATTATAAAGGGGTTAGCATGGTCCTTGGCCATGACGAAGTGGGTAACTGCGCAATCATTCGTGTACTGCTCGTATGTGTAGAGACGAAGGCCGCTATGTAGGTCTTTGATCCTCTGTTACCACTCCGCACCGATTGCTAGTTGGGTGAAGCGGCTCGCGCGGAACTGCAGGGATTTGTTTTTTTTAAGAAGAGTGCATGAACTCGCATAGGTTATGACAGGCCTAATGCAAGTTTCATACAGATGCACTTTGTGACGCAGAGACAGCTTGCACTTCTTGCAGAGCAGGGCACGTAGTGTGCCTTGTATGAAGGCAGACCTGTTCCTGACATTATGGACGTAGACGGAAAAGTTCAGTCATCGATGAAGGATAACCCCGAGGTATTTGATTTGATGTAAGAAAGACATTAGGCCAGGAGACATATCAATCGCTGCTTTTCTGCTACAAGTCGGCATCCTGCGGATGATTAAGAGATGTGACCTTCGCTCTTTTCCGGATTGATGACCCTTCAGATTTTTACCAGGCGCCGAGACGCGGGATCGTCACCTGAAAGCACCAACCTGGAAAAGCTATTGCTTGAGAAGTACAGGTCTTTGTCATCTGTAGTTCGGGATGTTTCACCTCGCCCTTTTTATGTGTCCCGACACCAATGTTGCTACTAGGTTCCAGAAGCTTCGAGTTGTTCATTCTCATATTTTGGAACATTTCTTTATTTTTCTTCACGTAAACAAAACCTAGTGTGTATGCCATAATGCCCCTTATGAGGTAGATAATTAAAAGATCAATGTAACTTACACTAAGATTTTATCGTGCTATTATTATTCTATATATCGATTACTCGGACTCCGGCTGGTCCGGCGACAATACCATTATAACACTACTATTACAGTTACATTGTTTACAGGGACTAGAATCTATTAATGAGGTGTATGGACCACTAGACAATGTTATCATTGTTACTCTGGCTCCAGAGTTACCAGGGGCTTTAGACGCAATCAAGGAACTAACTGATCTTGGAATTAAAGTAGCTCTTGGTCATTCTGCTGCAAATTTAGCTGATGGAGAAAAAGCGGTCAAATGTGGAGCAAATCTGATCACGCATTTGTTTAATGCAATGCTTCCGGTAAATATCATTAATAGTATATGTAGATTATGTAATATTACATAGCTCCTTGCATCTAAACTTAATTTAATTTCTTCTTTAAAAAATAATAACAGTAGTCTATTACATAAGTAACTTTTTTTTATTACGATACTAACAACTATTACTTAATTTGCAAAATAAATTATTGAGTAATATATAAATACTGATGGCTTTTAAACGTATTGTTCATTATTTTTGGAACAAGATCTTTGTTCATTTGATTTTCACCATTACATTTTAGTTTCACCATCGTGACCCAGGCCTTGTAGGACTTCTTGCTTCTTCAACAGAACACCAAGTATATTATGGAATTATTTCCGACGGCATCCATACTCATCCAGCAGCACTAAGGATAGCATGCAGAACTAATTCTAAGGGTAAAGTTGAAGTACTATCATTCGTATGATCAAAATGAGGGATTACTTGATCAGTCACACAATTGTCAGAAATACTTTCAATATTCTAACCTAAAACATATCACCAAACCCACGAGCACGAGTAAACACGCTCCAGCAGGAGAATATAATTTTTCATCCCATATTTACATAATGTACATAAATAAAAAAGAATTAAATACATAAATTAAAGTACATAAATTAAAGAATTTCTGGATCCATGTTATGTAAAAAACTAAAATTAATTCGATACAGAATAACTTTCTTAACATTAATTCATTAATATTATGATTTTGCCGATATTTTAAATACTATGAATCATTCAAATGTGTTTTTCGTCGAACGTAGCATGCCTCTTAGGTACATATTCACCAAATATGTTTTCATCACCGAAAACTAAAAATATATATTTCGGAAACTTAGCTTTTCAGAGAAATTATATTCTAATATAAGTTTTTGACATGGCTTACCCACTTTTGTGAATTTTCAATTTTCTTTATTATTATTATTATATATGTTATTAGTAGTAAAAGTGTTTTTATGGCGCAATGATTTACGCTTCTCTTGTAACGAGAAAGTGCCGGATTCGACTCTCGAAAGACAAGTGTAGTAGATGCGGGATGGTGGAAGGATATTTCGAACGCATCTGGCTAGCTACCATCCTCGATGTCAATTTGTCGCCATAACAAAATGGCTTGGTTCCGGTAGTCCACATATGAGAGCCAGATGTGTTCTGGGCAAACACGCTTTACTATCTACGACGTTATTATCACTTAACATCAGGTCACTTAAAATCGAGATCAAATGTTAGTCCATAACCGGTAAAAAAAAAATATTAAGTAGGCGTCTCTTGCTAGAGACATTTATTGCAGCTACTATCTCAGCGCCTAGTCGTCCAGCCTAGCAGTAGTGTGCAAATATTACTAAATTTTGACAGCCTCTGTGGCGCAGTTAGTTTACCGCTTGCCATATACCGAGGAGGTTCCGAATTCATTTCCAAAACGTAATCGGTCGGCATTGACCTTATTCTAAATAAAATTAATAAACATAACAAAAAAAAATTAAAAACACGTAAGTGGTAGAAACACGGTGAATCTTTATTTCATCGATCACTTATTTTAAATTTATTTTGCTACAAATTTAAGCAATTGTCACTTTCTACAGGTTTAGTTTTGGTAAGCGACGCTGTCCCGGCGCAGGGATTGCCTGATGGTACTTATACCATAGGTCCACAAGCGGTCAACGTTGAAAGAGGACGGGCTTACGTAGCTGGTACTAAAGTACTATGCGGCAGCACAAGCGCTCTTGACGAGTGTATAATTAGGTTTAAAGAAGCTACTGGTAAGTTAAGTTTTTTTTATAAATACTCCACAATTCGAAGCACAACTCAAACAGTATACACATTATAACTGCAAGCAACCTAACAACTGGCAAATTCTCAGGTTAACAATAAACATGTTAATACTTGCTTCTAAATTTCGGGACTGTGTAGTTACTATACTGATCTTTCAAGTACCGAGATTAATCAGGTTTCAAAATGAGTATTGTCAATAATAAAGAAAACTCGAATGTGTTATTGCTACTTTTAAATACTCTTCTCTATAAATACAAATAAAATCTAATCTTTATTTTATGTAACTTATTGTTCTAGATTGTTCTCTCGAATATGCACTTGAGACTGCCTCATTACACCCAGCAAAAGCTCTCGGTATCGACAAGTGCAAAGGTCAGTTAAATTTTGATTGTGATGCAGATTTTGTTATCATGGACCCTAAAATACTAAAAGTAATGTCAACTTGGATCGCTGGTGAATGTGTTTATGCAACGTCTAAATAACTCCATATTTTTAAGGAAAAATGTTTTTTTTAAATAGCATCTACTTTTCTTGTCATTGTATATGATGTATCACTTATTGATTTATTCCTTTATACATTTATAGGCTCATTTAGCACAATTATCAAAAGTAGAAACCATTTTTCTCAAATTAACATAAAAAAATAAAGCCGACAAGTCACCTGTTAATTTAGTAAATATTTCAAAAAATAAATGTGATATCTTCAGCAGTCTTTTTTATGCAAGTAATAAACTTTTAGCAAATGCCATAACTTGTTTTATTTACTTAAATATTTGGTTACATAAGCATTAAAATTGATAGACTAGAAATAAATTCATTATTTTTAATTCCAAATAATGAAAATGAAATAGATAAGCGGTGGAGAAAATACATCAAATCATTGTAAATCATCAAAACAATGGAATGGAATCATTCAATACAATGGTGAAGCACTATCTGAATATGATTTAGTAAAATAACAGTCTGTAGATGAAGATAACCTAGAACTATAAGACAAGAGTTTGGCAAAGCCTTACGTAGCACAGAACACGGTAAAGCGGTAAGAAATGATCATCTACAAATTGAATTAATCAAATAAGCAATTTTTGACCCAATTTTTCAAATCGCGAAAACAGTAATGTTGCCCAAGAAATTAAACACATGTAAACGCGAGGAAAATCGGACAATCAGCGTTATATCACATGTATCTAAAAATCCAATTCTTATTACCCACAACAGACTTAGACCTTTGACAGAAAATATAAGCAAAAGATCAACATAAATTCAAAAGAGGATAGGGTACATGCTATGCTATTTTAGCATTACAAATGATAAACAATAGAAGAATAGACCTAGGCGTAGACGCACACATAGCATTTATAGATATAAAGTTTTCGACAAAGTTAATTGGAAAATTATGAAGAATCAGTCTGGCCATACTGTTGCATAAAAACTTTTCTTTTTTCAATTTTTTAATTATTTTGAACTTGGAACACGTTTGCTATTTTAAAAACTTCTTTCGATTTCGCGCCATTTCACATGTTTTTTCGTGTTCATTATTAGAATAAGGGTGTTAAAGAAAAAAGGATTGCAGTGATCGCCTTGCACAAAGTGGGTATGTACCCGTCGGTCATATTCCAGACATATCAAAAGATTGGTACCAGCCCTATGTTCGTATATTGTACCATCAACAGATACACTTCCTCTGTTGAAAATCAGAAAAGATAGGGGCGGCCGCGTGTTGTTAGAACTACAAACACTGTTAAACCCATAATTCGTCGAAACCACATTAGGAAGCAAAAAATCTTATCGCGGAAAATGAAGATTGCCGCTAGGACTCTGTCGCATATTATAAAACAAGACCTGAAGCTCGTTGTTTATCGACGATAGACAGGACATGCCCTAAAACAATCTTTACAATTAAAGAGTACGGATTGATCAAAACGCCTTCTGTTTCGATACGCAGAAGAAAGGCACAAAAATGTCCTCTTTACCGTTGAAACAGTTCTCACGATTATAGAACACTACAAGTAAAATGATATAAAGTGTATGCTGACAGTTCTAAAAAAGCTGCTCAAGTGGTCGGAAAGTGGTGAAACAACGTGGTCATCATCCTGCGCCAGAGATGGTTTGGTAGAGCATGTCTTATTAAGGAGTCACAAAACTAAATTTTTGAGGCGGAGTGAAAACTTCAGCCGAAGTGTATCAAGATACAGACTTGGATCATGTTGTGAAACAACACAGCAATACAGTTTTTAAAAATATACCGTAGACTTTCCAGCAGTACTGCACCTGGTCACAAGGCACGAACTATCCAAGTTTGGCATGAAAACAACGTTCCGGATTATACGAGATGAAGACTGGTCCTCATCTAGCCCAGACCTCAAACCTTTAGACTTCAAATTATGGACAGTTTCAGAGGACATGACCTGCTCTTAACGACACGGCGACATCGAGTCTTAAAAAACCTTTGAAGCAAGAATTTTGCCTTGGAAATAGTGTAAATTCATAGATTCGAGGCCAGATAAATTAGAGGCCTGCATAAAAGCCAAAGGTGGACATTTCTAATAGAATATTGTTTTATTTTTTGCTGAGACTAATAAATATCTAGGTACAAATTTTAGTAATATTACATGACATTATTAAAAAAATGCATATTCATTTGTAACAACCTATGGCTAGACTAGGTATAAACTCTACAGCTTCGTCGGCGGGACGCGGGGAGACCACTAGGTGTCACCAGTGCGGTGCGGCGGACGACACGGCATTACACACCCTCGCGGTGTGTACTGCCTGGTCGGAGCAGCG
>DWQX01002027.1:0-23870 GCA_018245475.1 Pharmacophagus antenor
GTTCGGGCCCGGGTGGGAGGGGAGGGGGGGGGAGATATGAGACGATTTAGATTTTTTCCCTCTTCTATTCTTTCGTTTTTTTGGGGGAGCCCCCTCGAAAAGGGTGAGGAATTTAAGACGACGATCGATTTTTCGCGTATGCATTGGTATTCGCGTAATGTCTTACTTGAAGATTAGAGTTATGTTTTTTCACTATTTGCTGCGGGCTTACACCATATCTTGGTTTCGGAATACGTTAACGAATTTGTACATACAAGTTGTTTCTTTCGTGCAGTTTATTTTGAAGTTTGGGTAAACGATAAATTTTGACTTGTAGTACGTAAGTAGTGGCCCTTTAATAAAGTAGTACGCTAGCCGAAATTAACTAATTTTATTAATTAGATTTTATTAATTAATTAGATTTACCGACATATTTTTATCGTTGTCTTCTCGAGTCTGTGGTAATTTTATGCATTATTGTATTCTTATCTTTCAATAAAATGTATAGAACAATATTGCCAGAGTTAGTATAAAAAATAAAAATGTGAAACGCTTATTAGTATACGGGACTTATCTAAGGTTAGGTGGTGTCCGTCAAATAATAATTTTAGTGCGTTGTACTTACTACATACTTCATTATCTATATTTGGTATTTTTACTTACATTTGTGACATTACGACCTACCCTCTTCAAAATCTTTGATTTTAATTAGAGACGTAATTAATAATTAATTCTTTTCTTTCGGCAAAACCGTGTGTGCACAAAGTGTAAATAAACCGTGAACACAAAATCAAAAAACATCTGAGAAGTCGCTTGTGAAAATTATTTATTAAACAATATTTTCCTTCATTAATAGATTACCGGCAACCACAAAAGGCGAAGCGCGAGCCACGTCAAAGGGGCTAAAAGCCTTTCGGCCAACAAAAAAAAGTCTCAATTAAAAACCTGACGGAAGCTTTTAGAAGGTAATCCTTCAAATTGTTTCGAACGCCCCCTCATTAGCACCAAAAGTGTTAAAAAATAAACTTTTTAATCTTTATTACTCGACGACTGCGCTAAACGGGTTAAATTATTATAGAACAAGCGGGATCTCATTTTTTTTTGGCCCTTCGCGGATGTAATTTATTGGTAGCCGGGAAGACGCTTTGAATTTTTTTACTATTTTATATTGTATGTGAAGGTTTTTAATAGGGTGAACTCTGCAGTGAAGTCTGTTTACATCCGCTAAATATAAATAACACTTTTTTTTATTATATGTGCTATAATACTTTTTACTTTTACCACGAAGAACAAATTTCATAAAATTTGTCTATAATATAATATGAAAACTAAGTACACTAAGTAAAACATATATGGATTCTCCACATTCAAACAAATGTTTTTATTGTAAATTATTATGTATTTAAAAAAAATCTTGCAAGATTTTTGTAAATCTAAGTAAATAGTCTTAAATTCGTTTACAGAATGTCTAACTGAACAGTACAATTTTATTTTAATAAACTGTTTAAGAGTAATAGGTATGAGCATAGCCGAACATCTTCAGGACTTAAACGCGAGAGTTTAAATTGAGGATAAAAATCATAACATTTGAATGCAATAAAACAAAATATCGGTTTTCATAAATACAAATGAGTCTGTGATAAGAAAAGTAAATTAAGCTAGTTTCCACTGATCAACGTACAAAACGTCGTTTCTTACTAACTTCGTATTGAATCAACCCAGTTTCGAGAATAAAAAACAATTATTCAAATAATCCCCAATGCGAACAAACTTCACTAATTACGCGTCTAAATCCAAACAAACCTCCGGAAACTCGGGGCCAACAAAGCGGTAGAAAATAGAAATAAAAAACACCTCGACAGACGGGAAAAAACATTTCCGTGACAAGTTTTATTTACCATAAACATTGTTACACAAAACGGCGGACGAATGGGCGATGAAAAAAAAACTCTTACGTCATTAAATTCGTTAATTAATTCAAATGGGAACCGCGGAGAAGCATTTGCATTCCCGCCCCGTTCTGCTTTTGTCTCGAGAAATAAGAGAAAATCCACTCGCGCCCAAGATTTTAACTTCGATGGAAAAAAATCTGCCCACTAAATGGAAATTTAGCGTTTAATAAACCGGCCGATGTTCGTCGGAATTAATTAATACTCCGTCTTGTCTTGCAAGTTTTTTGCCCCTCTTAGCTGACATTAGCCGATATCAACACGGGTACCTAAGGGTCGGCGGTAGGGGAGCACCGACACTTTATAATGGTGTAATTATTAAGACTGAGTCTGTTGTTTTGCAAACTCGTAATTATTCATTTCAAAACACTGATTTTATTGCCCGAATCTCGTCATACTTTTTTTCTTCAAGCAGTACTGCACGCCGGTCGTTCTTTTCTATTCACCGGACGTTTTTACATATCAATAAAACTTTTCTAACATCTACCGTCAAGAGCGCACAACCCTCTGGTAGTTAACACGAAGGAGGCTTTATTTGTCAATAAAATTACTACAGATACCGCTTACGTCTCGCTTTAAAAATAACCCGAAATTAGTTTATCTAACTCGTATACGGAATTTCGTAACTATTGGGGATTGTTTAACGTTTTAATTAGCGTCCCAACAGGCGTTACGCGGTAAATCGTGGCAGAGATTAAGGATTTTGTGACCGTTCAAGTAATCTCGTTTTAAGGTTTCGCTTTACGACACTTCATTGTTTTACGACGCCTTTCCTCTATTGTAAACGATGTGGAAAGTTGCAACTTTTTAAACCGATTTTCTTTCCTCGCGCGTCACGTTCGACGCCCGCCATTGCTCGGGTATAAGTAAAAAAAATACGTGGAGGGATTTAAAAAAAAATACGCACACAAAATTATCTCCGCATAAACGCCATGTACAAGGCTCGATCTGATAATGTGGCCCATTAATTTGAACAAAGTTCGCGTCGACACACCGCCGTTCGCCTTATAAAGGTGAGGCGACAAAATTTATAAGTTCGATTACTTTAATCTCGGTTAACTTATGCGAGTACAATTTCAAAGCTGACAAAAGAAATGCACGCAATAAATCGCGACGCTCTTATCTGTTAAATGTACCTGTATTGTTATAAGACGGTGTCGCTGTATTATCTAAAACTAACGTGGAGTAATTATTTTAATGAGGGATTGTCGGTAGGGTTACATTGGACGTAAAATGTGCATTGGAATGCAGCATTACCTTGAAGTGTATATGAATCTGGTGAATTCGTTCGGTTAATTTTAGCTTAATGAGTAATACCGATCGTTGGTGGAGCCGAAACAGTAATAAATAAAGGCTTAAGCGCGTACGCCATATTTCTCGATTAAGCGCGAAAGTGAAGCGGGCAAGTCGGTACTTGCGTCGCGTCGCGTCGCGTCGGTAGGCGCGCTCACCCGGGGCCGATTGGACACGCGAATCAGATCCGCGCTGTCCGCGCAATTATAATCAAGTACGGAACGCCACTCGTAATTCCAAAGTAATCAAAGGCCCGGCCATCTGTTTGTAAATACGCTGCGTTTATGCGTAAAGCCGCATCGCGGAGAAATTGCTAAGTGCCTATTTATGGCGGATACGCGTCCGAGATCGCTGATGAAGCTGATTTAGCTGTCCGAGCCAGACCTATGTGCTATTCTAGCTTGATCCGCTTGGTCCCATTGAGGTTATTGAATTCTCTTTTATTATCAGTAAACATCACAACTGACATGAATTTTATATAGATGTATTAGTCATTATTTTAACATTACTAGAATTATTATCCACCTCTCTAAGTTTTTCCTCTAGGTTAAGACTTACTTTGCGACAATAATCTAAACGCTGATTCGAAACTTTACCCAAAGAATCCAAAATATCCAACCATAAGAGTATTGATGGCATTAGTTAAATAAAATAATTTATTTAATGTCTGCGATTATAACAAGCGACTGTCAATATTAACATTACAAGATTGAATAGTTACGCCGTTTTTTATGAACGCCATTGATGAAAATCAATTTATATTCATCGCTATTGAAGGAGTGGAGTTGTGTCGGAATGTTGATTATATACCCAAATGACATTAGCATTGTTGACACTGTATCTCCATAATCCACTGAAAAGCTTCTTACCATAAATAATGCGTGTAGTCCGCTAACTATAATAGCCGCGGTGCGTAGGCGCAGCGGCGGATCGACAGGCCCGTACCGATTGTAAATCAGTGCTGAGATTACAACTCCAGCCGAAGAGCGGATACTTCATTCGTAGTTATCTCCGACATCGCCTACTTGCATTTTCACGGGCTTTATATGCAATGTGTACAAAATATTGTGATTATTTATCATATAACATTCAGGTCCTGACTTTTCTTATGCTCAATGTAGTATATTTTCTAAAAAAATACGGCCATTTGGCAACAATAAATGCAGCGGTAGTACTCAGCTGAAACTTATCACTATATTATTATCACAAACACTATTATTAGAGTAATAACTATAGCAAAACAATTAAAAAGTGCAAAACATACTTTTGAAACAAAAATAAAATACTAATATAATAATAATACTGAATTTAACATAAAATACCAAATATCAAACGTTATTTTGGAAAACTATAATACACTGCTTGGTTAAACGCGCTGTGTGAAAACAAAGCAGATTGATATTTGAGCACCGCCGTTCCGAATTCAAATAAATAGCTCTGATTCATAACGTGCAGGTATTCATAACGTGCCAACTGATGTCTACTTAGCACTATAAATTATAATATCACTCCGCTAAATAACGACGCATTCAAAATCATACCTTTAAATATACAAAATATGTCAGTGTGCACTCTATTTACACTAGAAATAGATAATTCCAGATTGGTATAAGACAAACCATAAAAACAAATCTTTTCCTTATAAGGAAACTTTATCTTAAACATGGTGTTTAGTTGAATTGAAACCTTTAATATAATATTTAACAAGAAAGTTAGAATTAATTATTAAAAATGTCTTGCAACCTAATATTATTATATATTCAGGATATACACATAAACAATGAATGAGAATCAAAATCACGTTCAACCAAAATTTATTTCCGTCACCAGAAAACTCAGTACAAGCACGGATGACATCGACAAAGAATAATGAACACTTCATGCGACCCTGATACCGCTTAAATGTACGGACAAGATCCGAGTGGGCGTGCTAATAGAGAAATTACTCGAATATAAAGATAAACACAAAGGTGTGTAGGCACTTGTTGGTGTGAATTGATAGGTTACGGCCGGGTCCCCACGTGCGAAACATGCCCGCTGTTGTTGATTGTAATTTGTAGTGCGCGAGAGCATGTCCGGGCGACTGGCGCATTCTGCAACCAAAAGACAAACCTTGCCTGTATTGTCCGAAATAAATATTACCATTCTTATAACACAACTGCGTTATCATTATACATTGTACACATCAATTTAAAGTTTATCATTGACACTAATTTGCACGTTTCCACTTTTAGTTTTAATTTCATGAATATTATAAGAATTTTAAGTACTTTGGAAATCTAGATAAAACGATGTGAATAATGCTAATTTTCGTGGCGAACTCTTCCACGTTAAAAATAATAAACTACTTAAATGAATATTTATAAAAATGGAAATGGAACTATAATGAGTTACACCTCTTGGTTAAACACGTGATGGAATTTTTTATACGTAAATAATTTCATGTCTAAAACAATATCTATGTCAAATTAAGAAACTTTTTATCTTTCCATATACTTAGTTGTTTAATTTTTCGTGAATATGCAACTGTGTCTTGAATATTAAAAAAAATCACCATCGCCGATACGATTAAAACCCATTAAAAATTAAAACAATGCAATAAAATTATGTAAATAACGCTTATATGAATACATTACATTAAAATGTTAATTATTAACAAGATCGTTGTGTTAAGGCGATTTTATTATATCAAATAGTAATAACTTGTTGGAACCGGTGTCACGATAAATGCTTTGTTTCGAGATCGCAACCGAGGGCAAAAGGGCACGGGACTTAGTAGCAAATCCTGTTTTTAATTATATTTTTATGTTAATCGTAATGGTTTTAATTAATAGCGATCCTGGTTAGAACAACCGACGAGGTTGACGAAATCGTTTAATTAAATCATTAAATTAAACTTAATGCCATCGTATATATGCTAATAACAAATTATTTTACCAACGTACTCTCTATGCATTGTTGTTTACGTTACCATCTACTATAACAGACAGTGCCTTTATAAATATAGAAGAAATTAGACTTCAAGAACGATTTATATGATCAATTTATTAAGTGAATTAATCTTGTTATTATTCTCATTTCAAAAACTGTGAGAACGACATTTTTTTTCGCATAAACTTCAGACGAATTATAGTAAAATATTAATTATTAAGGTTTCTTTTCGACAAAATATAAAACATACAATGTTCATACCAACATCAACCCTGTTAGTTAATTTGAAATCAAATTCATATCAGTGTAGGTTCATCTCCAGATTTCGTTATCATCAGCTTATCGAAATCTACTGCTATAACCCGTCTAAAAACGCTTTAAAGCCCGACAGTTTTGATATCTTTTATTACCAAAGATTCCTTCTGATTTTCACCAGGTAGCCTATGCATCTGGTAAGCGCACGCCCTATTCTGGACCCCTAACATGGTATTCACTCTAACGAACCGTTACATTTACAAACGATTAGCTTAAAATAAATGTTTGTAATAGTGTAAACTTTACCATAATTCACGCTAACAACTACATACAAAAATTTCGTTTCTACTAAGACCGATAGTCATCAGATAGCAAATTTAAAATTGCTTCATTAATTGTCTCCGCAACTACATTCTCGATGGTCCTTGAATTAATTCTGAGGTACGTAAATGCTAGAGGTTGGATTATGATTGGGTATTTTCGACCACTTCTGGCTTTTCATCACCAACATAACTATTACCATTTTGCGATAACGCCTTCCTGGTTCATATGTTACCATGTAAAAGCCGTAGTATTTTGTAGAAACCTGCTTCATTGTCTCCGGCCTTATTGTCACTTAACATTATATCATGAAACTGAGGTCAAGTGTCGTACATTAAATAACTTAAAATTTACAAGCTGTGTCCCCAACACTTAGGCTATAGACATCACATCTTATCGCTTCGTAGTAAAATCTTGTCGCTTAATAATAAAAACTCCTTTCTTAAGCATGTTTTTTTATCGACAATGATACAAGACTTGACCTGAATGTCGCATGATGTTAATGTCAATGAGGTGGTAGATAATGAAGCGTGTTACTCTGAAAATGTTTAAATAAATACAGAATAACACTTCAAGGCTTTGTCTCCTCAGTGGAGAGCGATCGCGTAATTTATATCGCGCTCTGAGCGTGTTCCCCGGTCGGGATTAGCCCGTCACTGGCCGGTTTATGCGCGCCCTGTCGCGAATTATTGCCTTCCTTAATTGCCACACGCAAACAGTATTAATTAATAATAAATTTCACATTATACGACACACGTAAACGTCCCTTCTCGTGGTCATAGGTACCAAATCCTACGCAAATACATCTGCGGTTGGCGAAACACTATGTTATATATCTCCGTTTATCTTTCGTTTTTGTTTTCTATTCAATTGTTTTTAAGCTTTATTATCTAACTAATTAGTTACACAATGACAAATGCAAATTGTCCAACATTTTTTTGTAACCGTCTTGTTATTAAAAACTATGCAGGTAATTGTGATTAAAGACAGTAGTGATTATTGAAAACTCAAGACTAGAAATTCATTCCAAAATTAAATCAAACCCAATTCATAAACACATTCATGTATAATACATGAATGTGTTTATGCCTATATCGAACATACATTCCTGGGCTTAAGAATCTTAATTTAAACCGAGTAACATTTTGTTACAAAAGCTATGAATCATAAATGCGTGCACACATTATAATTAAAAATTTGAAGTAAATTTACGTGAAATCAACATTTAAAGTTGAAAATAAAATAATCGAAAACCATTATTTCATTAAAATTATCGAAACATCCACCTTTCTTAGAAAGAACCAGTTCCCTCCTTTTTTAAATACATCGCCGGCCGAACATCTCAATCCGAATGAGTTTACAAATGAAGTTACAAATCAACAAAGTAAACAGTCGGTGGCCAGTGGCCTTACCGGCTAAGAACAAATCGTCTCCATATATCACAGTGTAAACTTGTGCCTTACCTTTTATGATAGCTTTGCCACTTAATCTCATACGGCATGGTATGCTCTCTAATCGCACGATGCCTAGAAAATATGGAGATTAGCTTGGTATGATAATATTACTAACAATAATAATTACAAAGTTTCAAAATGTTTTTAAAGTAAATAATGGAAATATTTACATAATAATTTTGTCATATTTCTAAAACGGCTGACGACTATTTCGAATAATTAAAACTTCCAAATGAAACCACTTAAATGGCATCAGCGGCATTGACATTTAGAAATATAATAATATACATTGTGTGATACGGATGTGGAAAACACAATGGCCAACTTTATAACGAGCAGATTATGTTAATTGAGAGCAAAGAATGTGACATATAAAGCATGTTCATCATTTTTCTGGCATGCCGAATGGGTGCAATAAAGTGCTGGACTACCACAATATTCTATCGATAATGGTGACGTGCCGCCCACACTCGAATTAATTAACACGTGCCCGATTCTCGATTCAGAAACGAGTTCTGGATATTCGATTTGGACGCTATGGAGAAATGCCTTAGATTTATCGATGTTTATATGCGCTGGTTAGTCCCCATGAATCACTTTATCTCACTAACCATAGGTGCGGCTTAATTTGTAATTAGTCACTTTGTTTATATCTTAATCACAAACTAATGCGGTTTAAAACAAATAACTAAAGACGAACGGTACAAATTCTTGACATACTGAGAGAACATCTTCGAATATTTAATGTTTTAGCATATAAACATTAAATTTACGATTGAAAACATATTTACATAAACACAAATAACTAATATGTTATCATTTTTTTTAATACGACAACAAATTGAAAAACGACAATTAACTAAAGAAGAATTTTAGAATAGACTGAAGCATGTTTTCGCAATTGATGATAATTATTTCATAAGATGTTTGCTATTTATAAAAAGTAAAATGAATTTAAAGTAAACTTGTACCAAGTGCACTGATTACATTCCGTGATGTTATAAAAGACACTATGCCTTATGAATGAACCGAGGTGACCGGCATTATCGATGTGTTACCTTACAACTTGTATACACACAGCGCGTGTACTTGTGGGCGTGCGTTGGTTTTTTGTGAATGGCCGACGATATCCGGTCCTGTACAGTATCGACTGGATTACAGGTTTTCTTATCATCTCTCGAGCACTGTCTAAACAAGAGATATAAAAATGGTGTTTTATTACTTTTTACAACACACGATCCATGAATATCGATGAGACGTATCGAATAATAGGGCTTTACGAGAGCTAAAATCTGAGATGTCCAGGCGTAGGTGTCGATGAGTTAAGCTGTTCTTTTTTCAAATACCAATTTAAGGAGTGTGGATTTTTAAATTTTTACATAACAAAAAATGCCCGATGTATTTCGAATGGTATGTTAATTCTGCTTGATTCTTATTCGCATTCGACCAGCGTAGCGGATGCGCTCTGCAAAAAGTGAATAAGCGAATATTTGGGATTGTGTCGAGCCACTTCCACTGGTGTAAAGTGAATTAATTCAAACCGGGACCACAAACAGATACAAGTTGAGTTAGATTCGGTTTTTTATTCCTAAAATCGTATTATTATTTATTGAAGTAATTACAGATATTAATATACTATACATATATGCTGCTACCTGAATCCTAAATAACACGAATATTCTAACATTTTCACCGTTAATAAATTATTTTCCTGTAAATAATTGTTAACAGTATATTTCATATGAACCAAATAGCAATAAGAATTATGAACTTTTTTAAATGATTTATTTGAATTCTAGTTTATTTTTGGATTTGATTTCCAGAAAGTCCATCTCCATGATTCACCGCTCGTCATATTCAAACAAACACCTTAGCACATGGAGATAGTTAAAACCACTTAAATCTCACATTCATCAAATTCAACAGAACGCTCTAAGTACACCGATTTGAAATGCGTAATCTTTAAAATTCAATCAGCGGACATAAATTTAACGTTAGCACCAGCGACAGACAGAAAATAGAAGCAAAAAGCGCTCACCCTCTCACTAAACGGAGACAGACTTTGGGCAGCAAACGGGGCCTTGCCTTATCAAAATTTAAATTTGGTAAAAAAGCGGGAGCCTCGTCTCATTTCAATAACCGTTATTCGATCCCCCCGCTCCGCGCCGCGCCGCTCCCGTTCGCCCCTGCCCGAGCTGTAGGTGATTGATGGCGGCGAAGAAACAATGGCCAGTCCCCGCAACCCAACCAAAACGCGAATCCTAATAAACGCTTTATTTTATTTGTATCCGTATAACGAGACTTGATAATATATAGAAATCGATTTACTTTCTCGATAATCCACTCTCTCTCTATCTGTGCAGCTGCCGAATTAGGATATATTTTAAATACTTCGTCTTTGAAAAGGACATGCCTAATTACCACAACAGATTTTACTGTATTTTCTTAATTTTAAACGTAAGTATAACTAAACTTAGATACGTACTTAGAACTAAATATTAGCAAAGTATAAATTTGTATCATAAGCAATAGCGAAAAATCATGAGCACCAGTTCTTATTAATATGGATTCAAAATTACCTTATGTTTGTAAGGTTTTGAGGTTTATTTTATTAAAGCACTTTTGTTTAGACGACCTTTTCGCCCCATTAGTCCATCAAAAGTATTACTTATTGTAGTTAAATCTCAAATCATTCCGGCGGCTTAAAATACTGTTGTAAATAAGTTCAGTGATAATGATGGTACGTCTGTGAGCTTAGCTTCAGTTCCGGACACATTCCGTCAATATATGACATTCTGATGTAACAGTGTCACTTATGCGTAAATACAATTTTTCAAGAGAACCATTTAAAATTTTGATGACTATAAAAAATAAGATTATTTCAGATTTAGACAAGATGAACAAGTTATACCATAACGTCAACATTTAACTTCTTATTGCAACATTAATGTCTCCATAATATTCCGAAACAGATACAGTTACTACATTATTTAGCTGATTTTTTTTTAATTTTGCAAAAATGATAGTGAAGTTGCGATATAGTGTACATTTTCTAACACTGATAAACTGAACAACAATAAGGTATACTCATAAGTGGGAACTCCTTTAAATACAGATTATTTATTACAAATAAAATACACAAAATATTACGTATTCGGATAATATTAATGTATGAGTACACTCACGATACAAGCAAACCGCGACGGTGAAGCCAGGCATACCGCTGGTCCAGACAGCCATTCACAATAAACGTATGCATTAAGTTACAAGTAATATACAGTTACGCTTTACTTGGGCGTTTTGTATCATTATGCTCCTCGATTCCTTCATTCGTTCGTTACAATGTGTCATTACCGTAGGGGTATGTAAGTTGGCGTACTAATGTGGCAATTACACGTATTTCCCTCATACGTTACTATTAAAGACCGGTGGAAAAGACAACAGATTTACTGGTCCAACTATAATTTCGTTCGGTTTCGCACGCCGTTTGATTATCGATATAAAACATAACTTGTGTGGCGATAATTTTGTGAATCAACATTTCATTGAAGATGTGCGTACACGCATTGTTATTTCAAACAATATTTTTTTTATTAACCATCGTCGTTTTAAATAGTAAGTACATTGGTGTTAGCCAGTCAATATTGTAATTAGTTCAAAATTTTATTGTTATATAATTTTCAACATTTGTGTAAGCCGAATCTAAATAAACGAGACTTCCATAATGTAATGTATGCCGCAATAGAAAATGCAATCTTAATTAGAGATATAGTTTAAAAACATGTTTTATTAACAATTTTTACAGAAGGTACTTAAAAATATTTAAAATTAAAATTATTAGGCGATAGATTTTACTTTATTCCGCTGTAAAGGATATTAAAAACTAAAAATCAGAAAATGAAAAAAGAAACTGAATGATAAGAAAGTAAAAGATTATTGTATCTTATCCGACCGTCCTCTTTAAATGGTTTACTTTACTATACTAATTAATATTTCCTACATTAATTCTACCGCGTTATTGTCCTGTGTCAGTTCCACAATTATCATTAAAAAATTAATGAAAGAAAGCTGTTAAATAGAAAAAAAAACCCGTCCAATCATTGTAATCAACCCTTGACCCGGAATTTGCATATTGTCTCAAAATTATTCGCATCCTTAATTAGCAACGACATGAATAGACGTTTGCCAACACGGAAAATCCAACTCTTTCGCGTCGACATAGAAATGCAATCAAAATGTTAACGACTTAATATCAATATTGTATTAATGAAGCCTGCTAGAAGGCAATTAAAATTTTTATGTTAATACACTGACAAAAATGAGATGGGCGCAGTGCTGGACCGGTCTAACACGACTTTTTATTGCCATATCAATAATTAATTAATCACGAACAATGTGGATTCTTGATCATCTCCACTGTGTACAGCGCCCTCTTAGAATCGTGGCGATTATGGTAACTAAATGCTTTTTATTGCGTTTTAAATACTTTACGTTATGAACCTCATGTATAATATTCATAAAAAATTATATAAACTCTTTGGCATCATTAAATCACCCTATTCATCTGGTGTAGTCAGATGTATGGTACAGTAAATAATGGCTGCCCTCAGGTCATGAAAAAAGATCGATGCCGACAAATTTGTACACAATTGTTAAATATAAACTACATATACTTTACCTGTTAATTATTACACGTCAAAGATAAGATCCATTTGAGAAATAATTATTTAACCTACAATTTACTAATATTTGCACTCGCCCACATATCAAATTATGAAAAATTTATTAATATTAGGTAATACGTTACTTGTACAGAGGAGGCCGAGAATCCAATCCCTGACAAATTACGTGCCTATTGGTCTTCTATTCGTCAGTTTTTAATTAATAAATCATTTTAATAAACTACCAATAAGACGAATATTTCCATTTGACCTGTTAAAAGAAACAAAATATACGTGGTAAATACGTTAGATTCACGTGCAATCACCGCGTTTACTAATTGTCGACGTACAGATATTGTGGAAAGAAACATCTCGGGCACACAACACAACAAAAGTGTTGTAATCACGTAATAAGTACCTTATGATACGAAATTACCGCTAATCAACTTTAATCATTCCTAGCTGTACCACAAATTGCACCCCGCTCGCGGTTATTAGCCTAACGACTCGGTTGGAGCGCACAAACAAACAAATATTACATGGTAATTAAAGAAAAAGGGGTACCATTTGATAATAGGCCGATAATTTCGTTTCTCGGTTCGTTCGAGGCAATTTCGTTGAGTTATGAGCGTAAGTGGCGGCGGTTTGATTGCGCCCGGATGATCCGCCGTGCCGTGATAGATCGTTTGCAACAATTTTAATATGGCTTTAAAAAAACAACATGGCGGCGTTCTCCTTTTCGCCCGTATCGCTTTTTAATGGCCGTTTAATAGACTTACGACTGGTTAGTTTTCTTATTTCGTTTAATAATTTTAACTTTAATAACAGCGCTTATAGAAATCAAAATAATTTATAGATAAAAACTGACTTTCTGACTATTATCAAAAGTCTTTATAATTCATCATTGGGTTTTACACAATGTGTTAGATGATTCAATGTAAATTTAATATTCAAGACGAAAACTTAATGCAGCTTATTATAATTTGCAGGATAGCTTTTGTACTTGTGGATGCCTATTAATCGTATAAATTATATTTAATAGTGGATGACATGTCCTTTTCAACCACGTTTTTGTAGGATAAAGTTGATATTAAAATATAAGGAATTTCCCAATCTTGACTTGATTTATGAAATAATAAAGAAATATTCTCAGATATATATAAATTTCACTCAAGTGTTATAGAAATTTACCTAGACGAAGATATCTAACGGTACACCTGTTTAAGTCCAAACTAATTAGGTTAAAAGTGTAATAGTAAGGATCAATTAAATCGGACAAAAAGTATTTATAAATGATTTAATTTTTTATAGACAATGCATGGAAAGGGGAACACTTTACTTAATACAATGTTTTTGTGATACAATACACTAAGTATGTATCTACACTCTAATCTACATGAACTTAAACTGTGCTAAATGTCACTCACGTACGTTTAGTCAATGTGAAAAGAGGAACAAAAATTTTTACTTTTTGTATTATATTTAGGATGGCTATAAACTGTAAATAAAGCAACGAGTAAGATATAAATATACTGAGCTAAAATTTCACGTTGTCTCTCGGCAAAAGTACAGAACAGAAAAGAAAAAAAAAAACAAATAAAATAATTGATTACGTCATCAAGCAATTAGAGCACGGTCCGAGGCGCGCGAACAAAGAACGCGGAGCGATACTGAAAATTTCATTTGGCCCCCAATTAGGCTGTTCTGAAATTGAATTTTCTGACAATTATACCCCGGTTATCCGGATACGGGCCGGTGCAGCCTCCGTGTGGGAGCGAGACAGATAGTCGACAACGGAGATCGGTGACAAGCAACAGGTGGTCCTTTCGAGCAATTAAAAGCGGCTTTTAATTAGTAGGGGAAGTCGATTATTAGCGAATCTCGCCGAGTTTGAGGCTTTTGGGGAACGCAAACCACTTTCAAATTGGGGGAGGGCGGGCACGCTCTGTGCTGTTTATTCTAACCTTTATCGTCTGCCTCCTTTTGTTTCATTAGTAATTATGTAAATTATGTTATTAACAGCTTTATTTATGTTAAAGATGTAGTCAAAATTATTATTAAAGATTTAAAAATATTTATTTAGATTCCATGCCATTAAACGTGTGTGTAGGGTTAAAATCTTTAGGCAAATAGCTGTATTCAAATTCCTGATTTTTTTATTTGATACTTAGCTCGTCTACGGATATCTGCATTTCCTTATCAAAGACCCGCGGCGGTGGGTGGTTTTTAAAGGAAAGCCTGAGACAGGGGAGGGTGGTGGCAGGCGTGTGTGCACGACATACGTGTGTGTGTGACTACTCATCTATATGTGTTAATGCGTTTTCTTTTTACCAATTTTCCGTTGTCCGCACTTTTGCGTTCCTATTCAGGATGTCCTTAATATAGAATTAGCTGCCATTCAGATAACCCAGTCAATAAATGTCTCAATTATATTCTTATAGTAAAAGTTATTCTAATTACATATTTACTTGAAAATAGTTGTGTAAAAATGGTAAACCAAAAATTAAAGGGAAGTTTTAAATTTAAAAAAAAACAAAATCTGCAATGTTAGCTTATAAAATTATATGTTAAAAAAATATTACATGTAAGAAACCAACACATTATAAGTTTTTAACAGTTAAATATATGTTCGTTAAAAGGAGAACTTGTTTCCCGCTCTAACCACGGTCACCATACTGAGTCTCCGCTCCGCACGATCGAAGCTTGCATATTATTTGTGCGCACACACGCGCACTCGCACGGATGTGTGCGTGTTACATTGCTATTCACGATTTTCGCATCGATGGTGTTGCTATTGATTTCGTATTGTCGTTAGCCCGCGACATGAAAAAAGAAAAAGGGGTGTTAGGGAGGAAACACACTGGTTCACTGTTACCGGGTACTGTACTTATTTGTTTCTTTATCCGGGTCAGATAATAGTAGATGAAATTTTTACTTATGGAAATTTATTAAATCAATATCGTCTTAAGTTCTTCTCGAGATTAGATATATCGCGTTTTATCCCCATAATTTTACTATGATACCGTTTAAGTAGGAACGCTTACTACATTCCTATTTATGTTAGTAAAGTACTAATTTATAAAAGAAATTGTATTTATCCATACACAAAAGAATCTTACCATCAGTTAAACTATTAATTTAATGTCTTTACTGTTGAAATAATAAAAAAAACCTATAACATTGTAGATGACAGTTAGCGTCAATTTATTACTTTCATACGTTCCATTTCGTTTCAATCTTTCTGTCGTACCAAGTTCCGGTGTCAATATAAAAATAAAATTTAAATAAATAAATAAATAAATTATGATTGCTTCAGCACATCTGCGTTGCGTCCACCGATCAATAATTGCAATTGCAGCACTCGGAACGCATTAGCGGGCATTAGAACACGATAAACCTATCTAAACGACAGAGTTAGTTGAGACGTTCCAATTTCAAATTTCTGGTTCGAATACTGGATCTCGCTAGTGTATCATGAATAAAATAGCCATCTACCTACCACGTCGCTCCGTAGGCGTGTGTGAAGTCTCCATAAAAAAAGAAAGGGTCTGAAGCACGAGCGCCATTAGAAAAATGTCGCGATAAGGATGTTCAATCATTTCGCTACCAATAAGGGGCGCTATCGATTTTGCGAAAATGTCACCGGAACGCTATCGAATATCGCTCGCGAATATTTAAAGGGTATCTTCGGTTGCTTGTTTAAAGCATTGGCAACTTTGTTTGTACAGGTTTAGAATAACGGATGGAAATATGATACTACCTTTAATGAAAAATTGCACGATTATTATGCATATATAAATATTTTATTCAAAAAAATTAATGTCCATAACAGAGATCAAAAAAGATTGTGAAATCTTTGTATTGCAATTGTAATGCATTCATGTGAATTCTAAATCGCTGTGCCATTATGAGACTAGAAAACTTATTTTTAAATCGACAAATATTAAAAAAAAATTAAATAATATAAGCCAACGAAATATAAAAACAAGATAGATCTTATTATTCATTTATAGTAACAGTATTAATACAATAGTAATAATAGTAACCATTCTACACTATTCTACTTCGGTAAAATGCACTTACACATACTAATAACTTATTGTTTTATTATTTCAGGTAACTACATTCGAGTAAATAAACAGCGTTTACAAAGTAAGAGAATCAAGTTTTCCGCGCTATAAGATAAAAGTTACGAACATATTCACTATACAATCGTAACACTAACATAAAGCGGTAGATCGGCGGTATTTTAGTGACTCGGTGACCGTAAAAATTTCAAATAAAAGTAGCTCCTCTATCCGGCGATAGATGGCACCACACCGCTTATAAATGTTACCGTACTTCAGTCGTGGAGCACTACATACGCCAGCGCTTTCACGTGTGAGAGGGTTTGTTTTCTTAAGTTTTCTCTTAAGGAAAATTCTCGTTTGTGGACTCGTGATAGTTTCGCAATTATCGAATAGGGGGCGGTGTCTGAAGATTATGTGTTTTTATTTTATTTACGTTTCAACATCGATACAAAAATTATTTTATTGAAAGATTTTTTTTTAAATTTGAAATAAACGACTAGTAGAACTTTCACACTTAGTTACAAATATATGTATGGTTAGTATTTGATATATTACATTGCATTTGACGTATTCTCTTAATATTTTGTTTATTTAATTCATTTACGACTAATTTTTTGGAAATAATAGGTCCAAAATAAAAAATAATAAATATGATGCTACTCTTTAGTATTTGATTCCTATTGTTTCGCCCATATTTTTTCTTTTTCAATACACCTCTCAAAAAGAAGGGTGTTAATGTCCGTGCATAGTTTAATGGTTCTATTTTTGCGTGTCCAAAATATTGTACCTTCTTAATGGCTAAACCATTTTAGTTTACTTTTCTTATTTAGAAAATTAATTCGATCTGTAGTTTTGTTAGCTATAATTCAATGAAATAAGTTCAGCCGTTTAAAGAAAATTTTTCCTAGTTTTACTTTCTATTAATTATGTATTTGCCGACAATCTTAAGAAATTTTGTTTAATATAATGATATACACGAAATGTCTTCGTTTTACTTAAGTAAAGATTGATTACAAGAAGGTTGTTTCTAAAAGAAATACCAAAAATTACATGCTTCATAAATTATTTTAAACATTTCGTGTTAGCAATGAACAATCAGTTTGCAATTACTACGGAATATTTATTTTTTCAACCGAAACCGAAATCGGACTGCGTTAGTCAAGCGAAAAATTCTTTAAATACTCAACTAAATGAATCGTTCGACACGACACGAAATTCTAACCAATTGCTATAAGGTTCCGTAGCATTTTCCTACGTGTACATATTATACATCTCACATATTTTTTTATCTGTTTATTGCTAATTATCTCTTCCATTTATATTTATACAGAGAAGTGTAATAAGAAAAGTGGAATCGAAATCATGTGTTTGTCTATAATATTAAAAAAAGATCGATATGTATTTCATTGTCATGCGGATTTATTTATTATTATTACTTTAAAATGAGTAGTTCATAAACAGCACACATTTTATGTAAATTAGCAATAAAATTGTAATTAAAAATAATCAATTTTGTATGGGTAAATAGGAAACGAATGTCAAGTATTTTCGTGACGGCCCTCAATGAAGGGATCCTGACGAATGGTGACCCGAGTCACGGTTACATCACTCCGTACAGTTTACGATACGCCAAGGTCAGGGGTTGGCCACGCGCGGGTCAACGCCCGCCCGCGTTGCTTTTGTGACTCAATAGGCTCACTTTGGGTCAACTGTACCGGCGATATGCGCGCGAATTTCCATTTCCACGTGTAAAGTTTACAACCGGTTGACTTTTATAAATGATAATTTCGGCTAGTGCCAATCTTTCTAATACGGAAAAGTTTTTATATGTAGTAAACAAATGTTCTTTCCCTATTAGTATATTATAGTTATTAACAGTATTTTTTTTAAATTGCTACTATGAGTCTATTGCTATTTGGAACTTTTGTGACATTTTTTTATTCTATGTACACAAACAATGTCTAATGAGTGTAATCTATGTAAATTTATATTAATATTGTAGTCATCTTTTATATATAGTAGTTTCATAACTAACTTAAAATATAATAACTTGTAACATAACGTACATTACGAACTTCTTACACCTGAAATACTCTTCAGTACTAAATAATTAAAATATAATTCAAAGTTTCTCTTAAACGAATAATAAATAGAGTTTCCATTATTACTTTTGTATAGAAATTTTCAATTATTAATGGGTACAATATATCGAGTCAACAATGAAGATATAAATAAAACAAATCACATGTTTTATATTATAAGCATACATTATAGGATAATGATTGGGTGTACCCTTTAAAGAATATATCTACTCATAAACGTAATCATATTAATAAAACTAACGTATTCAATTTATAGAAAAAAAATATCGTTTCACTCCTTGAACTAATTTTTTTGGTATTAAAATAATGCCTTATTACTATTATATAATTGAACAGAGGCTATAATTATAATATTGTTCAATACGAGCTATGAAGTTTATAAATGAATAAAGAATGTATGTATCTTAAAACTTTTAGAAATATCTTTGTCCCTGTCAACGAGGTTAGCCTGAACGTGGAAATAGCAATGTCCAAATAAGCGTAACATATCATTTTGAAAACACAAATAGACACCTCAATGTGATTCATTTAATAATTCTACAAAATATACAATACCACTGAGAAACAAAGAGGTAATTTAATGCTTGTAGCAAATACAATTATTTAAAATAACATAATAGAAAATGTACAATAAACTTATTGTACACATGTCATATTTTCACAATTACGTATATACATTCTAATGGAAAAGTATTTTTCCAGCGTAATTTATAAGCGGCCATATTGCTTTAAGGTGGTCGGTAGTTTATTAATCTAAATACGCAAATTTTCGAAGCTGAATAGTATGCAAAAAGCAATGTAGACGGAGGTTAACAGAATTTATAGGACAAATAAAATACTTGTGACCTACCTGCCAACTCACGTTACAAAACACAACGATGCTAGATATGCGAAAAGAAAAGATGTTGGCGTATGGAAGAAATGATTAAGAAAATCCTCGCAACGGAAAAGTATAAATTTGTCAATAAAAAATAATTGAGATCTTTATGACTTGGTTGATACATGAAAATATTTGTAAGATAAAAAAATGCTAGAGAAACCGATACAGAGAACTTTTCTTGACTGCCTACGTGGCGTTGTGATTTACCGGAGTGCTTTGTAACGCGTAGGTCCCGGGTTCAATTTCCAGGCCACAGGAGTAGTAGAGTCTGGATGGTGGTTTTACAAACCTGCCTGGCTAGCCTTCATTATCGATCTGCCGCCGTAACAATACTGCTGTGTTCCGGTAGTCATACATGCAAGAGCCAGATGTATTCTGGACAAACACATTTTACGATCTACGACTTCATTGTCACTTAATATCAGGTGAAATCAATACCAAGTGTTAGTATATAACCGATTAATAAATATTTAGGTAGGATTGTGGTTGAAGATATCACAAGATTTTCTGGCATCTTTAACTTTACTATTAATATCAAATTACTTGAAATTATACTTAAACTTTGACACATTTACCATATATATTAATATTGCTGTAATAAATATTTTTCTTAAGTAATTTTACAATCACTTATTGTTACTAAATGGTTATATCATACGAAGGTATACAGAAAAAGTAACCCAATAAATGGAAATATCACAAGAAGTATTGATGATAAGAAAAAACTAACAACAATTTGTGCGGTTTTCTTTACTTTTCTAGAATATAATAGTTTCTTATAGCATTGTAGTGATGTAAGCATTCAGTTGAAAAGGTTTTAATCTCGGCCAGTTTTAATATCTGCAGTTATTGGTGCTTTAATACGAGAACAAGCCTTAATAACAGGATAGCATTTTTTTTTATTTATTTATTTTCTATATCATCGAACTGAATAATGTTTCTATTTCTTAATTGTCTCCATTAGTCGAATTCCTTTCTTATAGAAATCATTGCTCAATCATCCTCTTTATACATATTTAATACTAGTCCTTTTTTCGTAGAGAATTTTTTCATGGAGACCTTCGAACAAGTTTAATTTTGAATTAATTCTATAGGAAATTATAAATGATTAACAATAATTAAATTCCTCTAGATACTTATTGCGTCCAGTTGTAAATTTGTATTTCCTAAATTTGTTATAGTCTCTTTTTATCATTTATCTTGCGCATAATGACGGAGTTCTATGAAAGCGTTTATTTTTTTTTTTTCTAAAAATTATTCAAAACTTATATGTTCATAATGAAACAAAATTATTTTCTTCCATTCAAAAAGCGGATAGAGAGACAGAAGTTACGAAAACGAGTCGTGGATGTTTCATAATGGAAAATGATTTGCGAACCATTTGCGAACTCTTTTTCAAGCCTTCGTTCCAAAATAACACAAATATTACAAAACAACTTTCGTACTATTAAAATGTAACTATTATGAAATCAAACTCGAAACTATTTTCCGAAAGAATATTTTTTATTATTTTAATTTATTTTTATTCTCTTAAAATATAGGTAAACACCGAGGTATCGTTATGCCAATTGTCATCTTATATCCATGGTTTTATAATCGAGAATTCCGCACGTTTTCGCCAAAAGCGTAATTGCAGCTGTGGGCCTATTCAAATAAAATTTATATACAGGTGGCGACGCTAGCGACACCGTCTGTCAGTTTTTGCGTAAGCGCCGTGGGTGGGCTCTGTGCGCGCTGCGTAGAAAAGCGACAGAATGTTTATTCATTGCTACCATTGCCGCGGCCTATATTTAAAAAAAATATATATTTGTAATTGACAGCACCTCACGGTCCGATTGAACAATGAATTAACGAGGAATATTCGACGTCTTTGACTAGTGGCGGTCTGCTGTCTTATCGAAACATACTTTTTAATTTTCGTTTTCTATACTATTTTAAGACTTCTTCATTTAATGCTGAACTTATTGCAGCCATGACGAAGAGATACCAGCTTACTGTGACCGGATCTGTGTAGAATACTACAATACAAAGAAATTAAATTAATAATTGGATGATGCCAGTTGAAATATAAGTGTATGTTATCTCTTTCTTACGATTATAATACCAATTCGGTTTGGTATTTTAAATGTATAAACATGGATTAAATTACATTAAATATAAGTTCATAATTAAACCTTAATTATGGTATCAATTTTTATGCAAATATTTTACGTTTTTATACAATTATTAAACATATCTTTAGTTTAGTTAGAATGAAAGTTTGCCATTTTGACAAATAGTTGTAATTTGCAAGTTTGAAATTGTCATTGTCCGCTCGTTCTAAATTCGAAATTCTGCGATATAACGTACAAAATTGAATACAGATTAAAAAATGCGGGATTTTAGTCGCGTTTCCGTCGGAGTGGAACATTGATTTAACAGCAACGTTTGTCGAAAACATGATGAACAAAGATAATTTACAATGATTGGACATGACGATTACGTTCACAAATCATTGTCAAAATTAAAAATGATGAATTTATAATGCGCACATTGATTTTATAGTTTCACAATTGTAATTTTACATCGTTTGGTTTATCATCATCATCATCATCATCATCATCAACCGGTAGACGCCTACTGCTGAGCATAGGCCTCTCCTAAAATTCTCCATAGCGATCGGTCCTGTGCTGCCCACCTTGGTTATTATTTCGTTTTTTTTTTTATATATGGAAATGAATAATCTCGAGAATCAAATGGAGATATTGAAAAGACAAGAATAACCCTTACTTTCAGATACGACATTAAATTACTTTAATTATTTGATGTAACTGGGAAAATCTTACATTTCTGTATTGAAAAATGTGAGGGACTTATTTAATGTTTTAATTATAATAATTATCAGTGATTTGTAGACAGAAATGTGATTTATAATAACATAATCACCGATAAATTTATCCACCAATTAAGATACCATATAGCATTAATTCTATTAAGCATATTACGTAGAAAATAACTTTAAAATTAAAATAAACAATGTATATGACCAAGGATACCCCAAGTATTTAAATAAGGAATGACGAATTACATATTATAATTGTTTATTTGGTTAGACTGACATGTCTGAAGAAATAAAGTTTTACTTTATTTTAATGAAATTATTAACTTAACTTTCATATTTATATGATTAACTCATAAAATAGCGTAGCCTCTAAGGATTCTTTATTTAAGGCTTGCCTTCCTTTGCTGGGAGCCGCTTAGGCGAATTGCCACGGCTTTCACGCTGATGGTAAGAAAGGAGCTGTCGCATAGAGTTGTAAATGTAACTGGTAATGATATTATTTGATGATAAAATCTCATTATAGAGCATATCATAACAAGCGAAGTTACCCCGACTCACCTTTTTGTTTTTCGTTAAGTGTCATTGATTTCGCTCAGTGATCATTATTAGTGTCTCTGACAATCATGTGAAAGTACTATCTCTGCCCTCTCACACTCCACTTTACTCATTACAATGATATCCTATCAAACCCCACATACTCCATAAAAACTTATTCAATAGTCGTGAATCGAAAAATGACACAAATAATGTAATGTAGAAGCTATTAGCGGTGATTATACATCGTCATGTCGGTGTGTAAATTGAGTATTTAATGTTTATTTTTAAATTTAATATTTATTAATTTATACATCTTCGTTGTTATGACAATGCAACGTTAGTTAGTACCTAAACATCTGTATTCTTGACGTTCTACCACCGTTGTTGTCGTACCACCATTACTTGATATGGATCATAACCTCTGGCAACTGTATTAACGACGTAACGATAGAAATACGCGTTGTGATAGTATTCAGAACTCCAATAAGGAATTTCTACCATCAGTAAAAGTGCCTCTTCTATGATTTATTTTTTGTTTCATCCCTTATATGAAACTATATTTTTAAAGTTTTGTGTTTTAACAAACAGTATTAAAACATAAACGTATGTGCAGATAT
>DWQX01002028.1:0-23866 GCA_018245475.1 Pharmacophagus antenor
TATATATATATGTATATTAACATATTATTTCTTATAATATTGTAACGTATTACCTTAATTTATTAAAATAAATTAATGAAATGTCAAAATATGTACAAAATCAACGAAACATTTAAAATATACAATATTGGTTTTGTGAAGAAAGTCTAATTATTAGATTTAAAAGAAAGAGAGATTAGAAGTCTCCAAATATAACAGCAGTGTGCAAACATTGCTGTAGTTGTTTTGGGTAGTGCTATGTACAAAACCTATTTACCATCGCTTACCACCAGGTAAATGTCCTGTTCATCTGCTCATTTCATCAAACTTATGTAACAGTGTTTTACCTATCTTGAAGTTGAGTTCTGAGTGAATCTTCTTGACTTTTTAATTCCGCGATACACTGCTGTTGCTCCATTATTTTTTTATTCAAATTACCATTCTCCTCTTGATTTGTATTTAAATTATGCTAAAAAATAAACTAATTTTAGATGATAACAAAAAGAAAAAATATTTTTTGAACTACTTACCTCCATCTTGGTTATAACACAGTTTCGTTTTTCTAATAAGCATTTATAATTTTCTATTTCTAAACGTAACTCTTTCAATTCTCTATCTTTAATTTCTTGCTTTAGTTCTAAGTCCGTCGATTTGGCTGCAATTATTTAAATTTAAGTATTTATGAATAAACAAAATTCATCAAATAAACAATCTGGTAGTGAGAGGTATTTTTTTAATAATATTTACTTCCTGAGATATTTTTAAAAAGAAAAATAAGCATGTTAATAGAAGTTAAAAGAGCGACTTGATGAGATTATTTGGATAAACTAAAATTATTACACACTCACAGTACTGACCTTACGCAAAGGTTTTAAGAATTATTTAAATAAAACATAAAATACTTACGATATCTGAATCATGTTAACAGAGTTAAAAGTGTATGTATGAGGCTATTATACAGAATTGTTCCAAAGTTTCATACTAACCTAAATGAGATTCCGTTTCTTCCAAATTTTTCAAAAGCTCTTCAATACGTAATTCAGCGCCCGCTAATTGTTGCTTATAATTTGACTCAATTTTCTGTTTTTCTTCCAACTCAGTAATATACATTTTCTCAGTTTCGGTCACTTTTGTTATATTTGCTATAAGTTCTTTCTTACTATTATTAAGAGATTCATTGTAATACATTGAGAGTTCTTCTAACTGTTTTTCGAGATGGCTTTTCCTGTTTCGTGTTTTAATTTTAGAAATTTTTATTAGTATATTAAGAATCATTGCTTATAAAGATTATAACTTACTCATTTTGTAGTTTTTCGCGATCCCATATAATTTGATCCAAATTAGCTGTGTTTGCTATGACGGAATCGTTTAGTCTTTTTAACTCTTCATCTGTATTTCGACGCAATCTTTCATTCTAATTAAAAACATAAGGTATAATTTATAAATATTCATTACTTATGGCCATGATTTTTAAATTATTGTAATTTCACTTTTCATATTTTTTCTTTATTTACTGATAAATATTTGTTGCGAGAGTGTAAGAAGATGTATAATTTATATTTGTTTAAGTCTTTATTCAGAAACATTAATCTGATATCAGGAAATTTAAAGAAGTTTTATTCCGTAGGTATTTAATTATTATTGCATCGTTACATACATCATCAAACAACATAAATGAATCACGGATGTGTTTTTAAACAATTAAAAAATTCTGGTGAGACTAGCTTTAACGTTTAGATACTTGGGCCTACCTGTTCCTCCAGTTCTTTTATTGTGGTCTCCTTAGATTCTAACTGCACGTTGACTTTATTTAGTGCAGCTTCTAGTTGAGATGCCCGCTCCTTACTTATCCTAACCTGAGCATCAGCTTTTGATAATCGTTCTTTAAAAGATTTTTGTTTCTCTTTTAGTTCCTTTTCAAGTTCCTATGTTATTTCATTATGAAAAAGAATAATTTTATATTAATAAACCATTTAAATATTTATTTATACGGTTTGAAAATTAATTACTTAACAACTATTTATTATACTATCTTTAATCTTTGGTTATGTTTTGCATGTTATAAATTAGCAAAATATCTTACCGTTATTTTATTTCTATTGGACGATGATCTTAAATTTTCTGCCTCTTTTAGTTGTTTCCGAAGATCGGCGTTGTGCGAATTTAGTTCTGATAGCTTGTATGTTAAATTTTCCGTTTGTAAGTGCATTGCCATTGTATCATTTACACTTTGTCTGATAACAGCGATAATAAAGAATATTTAAATATAAAAATAAGTAAGTGATATCCAATTATTTTATAATATACCTCATATATTGCTCCACTTCTTGTAGTTCTTTCATACATTCATTTTTTAAACGATCTAAAGCAATCATTAACATTTCATTTTCGGAATAAAATTGCTTCACTTTTTTTGTTATGGTCTGGACGCTGACCTGTTTTTTTAATTAATATTTAAAACAAAAGTTGTTTCTTACTACTTTTTCCTGTAGTATTTATGAACAATTATTTACAAATAAAACAAAACAAAAACTTCTAACCTGCGATTTTAAAGAGTCAACCCAGTCAATAATCTCTTTTCCTTTAGATAACGTCTTTTCACACGTATTAACTAATTTTGATGGCATGTTATACAGTTTCGAAATATCAACAATTGCTCCATTCTTAGAGGGTAACTTATCTAAAAAAAAATATTTTCATTTATAATTTGCCATATTTACTTAAAACATTGTAATTTTAACGTAATAGAAATTGGTTACACATTTACATATTTTGTAATTAAGATGTTTTAGGTTTTTCTCGCAGTGGCACGGACCGTGGAATCCATGGTCCGTGACGAGAGGGTCTGGGAGGTCGTGTCTTCCTTCGACGAGGAGGTCATGCCCCGCAAGGAGGGCGAGGAGCGGGCGAGGGAGGAGAACTCCCAAAACCCGCTCTGCCGAAGACGAAAGGGGCGCAGGAGGCGGTTGCAAGACCGCCTTCACCCCCCGAACGCAGGTGCGCGGGCACATGGTGGTGGGACACCTATGTTGCCTGCATTGCACGCACCTGCACCGCCTGTGGACGCAGCTCCTGCGTCCACTGCATCTCCCCCGACCACCAGGGGGACACAGGCGGGCCTGCGCAAGAGGACATCCTCCGACAAACTCGTGGTTGTATCTGAAAGGCTTCCCATGACTCTGTTCGGCTTATCTAACACCACCCTCGCCCTGTCTTCGCCGACGGATTCGTCGGGCGACGGGGGCTGGGTTTGGGACGGCGGAGGAGGGAGCCAGGAAGATTAGCGGTTTACCGCCGCGGGGTTTTATTGGGTAGCCCCTGGGTCACCTTCCCAGGAACAGTGCCCTTCTCAGGGTGCCGGTAGCCCCACACACGTCTCCCCCTCCCGTGGGGGGGGGATATGGTGCAGCAATGCATTTCCTCGCGCAAAAAAAAAAAAAGGTTTTTCTCGGAGTAACTTGTAACTGTTTTTGGAGTATGAGAAATATTTTATTGTAAATTTAATGATTATATTTAATTAATGGACATGAATATCTAACTATTTATTAATTATTTTAGAGAACTTTTTGGCAACATTTTTATTATACCCTTTTATTGTAATTTATTTTTGGTACCTTCACCATGTATATATATTATTAATTTTGTATAATCAATACTTATTTAAGTATTTCTTACCACAGTGTTTGTTTTTTTGTTTCGAAGTTTCAGCACATAACTTTAGTAGTTGTTCAGGAGACATTTTAGCAACATTCATGATGTGCAAATCTTCAGTCGAAGGCAAAATTGCATTATGTCCCGCTGCTGTCATTTTCTGGTGTATAACATTCAAGGACGCATAGAAATCCATAATAGATCTCTGTAAATACGTGAAATAGTGACAAGTAAAATGAGTTACAGATCAAATTATTAAAAAGGCGATGACGGTGTAATCAATCGCATTCAAAACAGACGGTATTATGTGTTAATATTTTCAATGAATGTTATTCAATGAAATATTCCTTGGTTTTATCTACCTGAGGCATCAATTTTGACCATGTTTTTTTGGTAGAAAAACTTAGCTTGGGCGCCTGGTTGTAGCTATGATGGCAAAAATCAAGTTAGTTGCTTAAAAATAATCAGTTCTATTCTATTTTCAAAAAGATCCAAGATTTTTATTTCACTCATTAAAGAAATGTAAAAAGGCTCTAGATAAATTTTTACCTGTCTACTATTAAGTTCATTTTTCATTCTCTTAAATTCATTGTTTTTCGTCTTCCATTCATACAGAATATCTTCTCTTGGTTTCTTATCTGGATCTTCGAAATGTTACATGTAATTCGTATTCGTAGTTATGTAAAAATTAGAACAAGGAACGCGATATTTTAATAACATATGCATTCGGTTCCTTTTTTGTATGTAGCTAATTTATGTATATGGTTTGAGCGTTTATCTAAGTACTCGAGAAGTAAATACTTTTTAATGTTTGAACATTTTTTATGTAAAAAAAGAACGGTAATGCATGTGTGATAAAGTTAAAACATAACAGTTCTTGTTAAAAAGGTATTTTAAAATTACCTAAAAGCTTTTACTTACCATTCTCAGAAAAATCATAACCCATTAAATCATACGATTGATCACTCTGCTGCATTTCCAACTCCTCATATTGATTTATTGTTTCCTGTTAAAAAAAAAATCAGCCTAGCATAAAGGAACTTAGTTTTTAAAGAAGTTGCCTAGAACACATGCTTTATCTTACACAAATAATCAATGAGGACTTACAACTTTACGTAATAATTATAGTAATTTATTTTTAGGCAAATATTTTATTCAAAAATATACTCAATCGTCTCCCATGATTGAAGTTATTGTTTTGTCAAAAGCCATTCCGTATACGCTTCGCACTCATAGTGACTTATATGACCCCCATATAACCATAAAATGATATTTTTTTATTTCATTCATCACCATAGTAATTTTTGTGCAAAAATGATATAAATAAAAAATAATTACTTGGTCTGGTAACAGTCGACAGTTTTTAATGGAATACAATGTTTTCACCGTTTTCTAAAACAACAAAACTTTTGTAAATATCTCGTTATTTTTTTGGAAAACACGAATTCCTAGAGTAGTAGCGACATTGTTTTTTTATATTTCACCTGTTGAACGGGAACCTTAATCACTGGTGCACCAACCTTATTTTTTTGATTATCGCTTACAGCTCGTTTTGAAGTTGGTTGTTTCTGTAAATATTTTTCTGTTTTAATGTTAATTTTCACATTATTATTATTCTTTTATTGTACTATATACAGATTTGTGAACGTAACTATCTGAACGCATAAAATACGTATTTCTATTGACACCATCACAAACCTTTTGATTAAAAGTTCGCCATTTGCTATCGGGGTGTAAGGGGTCCCGCGCAACATCTTACGGGACCCAACCCAATCCCACTCGCTGGTAATACACTGTGCTAATCAACAAACGAGGCTTACGCTCTCCACCAATCTGCATTGGACCAGCGTGGTGGGAGATAGCTCTCAATGGAATAACGAAGGCTTAAAGTGTCCGGCAATACCGGAGGCTGTGTCGACTATGACGGAAGTCGGCTAGGCTTAACTGCCGCAACCCCTCATATTTGTGGGCAGCGCGAAGGTTGAGGTCAGGGCCTAGATACAATATCTGGGTTGTACCCGGGACACCGGTGTCACTTCGGTGCGCACTTCACTGATTTATCGTTCCGCCTCGTTCGCGCTGCGGCTGTGATTAGCTGGCACTTTTTTGGTTCCTCCCAAATCTCGGGAGTCCAAACTCGGGGTGTCGGCGATTATATGCCGGCGTTCTAAAAAGCATGGCGCTTTACGGCGCCTCCGTATGGGTGGACTCCCTGTATCAGGGGAAGAATGTGGCCCTCCACTGTAGGCCCCAACGGGCACAGCGAGAGGCGAGGGCTTGCCGTACTGTGGGGCACGCAGTCGCCGCCACTCCCTTGTGGGAGGCCAAGGTTGGCGGTGAGGACTGGAGTCCAGGGTGGCGGCTGTCGTCTATGAGTGGATGGTTGTCGCAGTTGTCGGCCAGGACCTCAGGCTGCTGTGCGTGGACGGGGCCATGCTTAGCAGCGTAGAAAGCTGTTGCCTCCTTCTGCGAAGAAGTAGTCGCGGAAGGAGGCGGCGGAGCTGGAATAGGATAACGATCCCTCCCAAGCTACGCTCTGCAAACAGAGGTGGAGGGAGAAGGTGACAATATAATCGCGCCCTTCTCCCTCTAGATACCCTGGAGGCAGGAGGCATCTTAGCCTGCAACTCAGGCTATCACTGATGGACGGCAGTGATTCAGCGCCTCTGGTCATTCCCGTCGCTTCCCCGAACAGAGAGCATGTCGAGCCAGCCATCACGGGCCGGCAATCGCCAGCCGTGTTGTGCAAGTAAAGGTTCAGCCGATTTCCCACGACACCGCCACTCAGGCCATAGAGAAGCGCAATAGGGTTTAATGGGTAAAACCCTGCCTCTGTCTTCGGCGGGAGGGAACCCCACACACATCCCTCTATTCCCAGATAGAGATTGAGACGATGCGTAACGCATACCCCACTTTAAAAAAAAACAGCTGTTGAATGCTGGCGGACGGCGAATGTTAAGTCCTTCAGGGACTAATTAACTCTGTTATAATAGAGATTAAAATGCCAAAAGCGTGACATAGCGATGTGGTGGGACTCTTCTTCGAAAAGGGTGATAGGACCCTGCTGAAAAACTATAGATTCATCACGCTTTTGAGTCACATCTATAAGCTGTTTTCTAGAGTCAAAATGAATCATTTCGCGCGCAGATTAGACGACTTCGAGCCTCCCGAACAACCCAGTTTTCGAAAAGATGTATTCAAGCTTATTGATTGAAGAGGATTTGGCATAAGCATAAAGAGCGAGTACATGACTCACCTTTTTGCAGATGGTATCATAGTCATGGCTGAGACCCTGGAAGATCTTGGCAAAATTCTCGATGACCTCTTCAGTGCATTTTAACACGTGGGTCTTAAAATGAATATGGAAAAGATGAAAATCATTTCAAAATCACAAGTTGCACCCACGACTCTGATGATTAGGCGCTCTTCATTAGAAGTTGTTCACAAATACGTTTACCTAGGACAAATAGTCCAACTTCCAAAAAGAGGTCATTTGATGAATCCAACTGGGCAGCGTTCGAGAAGCTACGTAGTGTATTCACGTCCCAGTTACCGCAATTTTTGTAGACAAAGGTTTTCAACTCTTGTGTGTTCCATGGAACAGAGACGTAGCCATATACAGTAGGCCTCATTAAAAAACTCAAGAATCACCCAAAGAATATTAGAAATAGTTATGTTCGGGTTTTCCTTACGTAATCAAATCAAATATGAGGAGAACTAAAGTCATCGACATAGTCCAAAGAATTGTTAGTCTTAAGTGACAATGTGTAGTGCGTAGTAGGGCACATTGGTCGAAAAAAAAAATTGGTCACAAGGTGGACCGACGATCTGGTGAAGGTCGTGGGAAGCCTCTGGATGCGAGCAGCACCGATCGGTGTGGCGATCCTTGGGAGAGAAATCCAGTAGTGGATGTGTACCGGCTGATGATGATGATGGTTTGCGACAAGAATATGAAATTGAAATATTTCTAAATAAAAAAAACACGTTACTTTAAAAGTAAACGATGGCCGGTCTCGATCCGATCGCACTGATCGCGTTGCATCATTAACTGGTAATTTCTCAGATCTGCCACGACTAGTTGATCTTGGTCGGAGCTGAAAAGTAATTTTAATAAGATTACAAACTACAAAGCACACACAATTGTCGATTACATTTTATTAAGGAATAACTTCCCTTATTACCCAATAAAGATATCAATAAAATCAGGGCTCGTATAGTTTCGGGTGGTCCTGAATAGAAAATATATATGTGTATAACTGGGAAGCTTCTACTACTATATAACTTTTAATCGAAAAATTGGTAAAAAATTAAGTGGTATAAAATTTATCACGTTGACATTTTTTAATTAAAATTACATACCTCACCGTTCAATCATTAAAGATAAGTATGGATTTCCTCTTTCTCTAAAGCTACTGTAATTATAAAATCTAAAGTTCAGGCCTCGGCAGCCGCAAGGAAGCTGGGAGTTGCAAGGGCAAAGGTTTGGTGATATTTTACACCACGACAGCTTTTTATTCTGTACAAAGCCCAGATCCGATCGTGTGTGGAGTACCGTTGTCACGATTGGGTGGGCACTGCTAAGTATCAACTGGCAGCTTTGGACTCAGGGGAAAAGTGCGGTTGGTGACCAAGATTTAGTTGTTGCCAATTGGCATATTCTTGAAGACAGGCGCCTCGTGGCCGATCTTACGTTGTTCCACAGGATATATACCGGGGACTGCGCGCTGCAATTGCACATCATTACACCATCCCCTTTCTGCCTTCGGACTTCTAGACGTACGGATTGTTACCGTCCAATTACTGTGGATATTCCCCGCATTTGGACGAAGCGTTTCCCTTCGTCGTCCATAATGCGTATAGATGTATTTCAGGCGAACACGCTTTACCAACTAGGGTCTCATTGTCACATAACATCAGGTGCAATGGAGGTTAAATTAGTTAGCTCATAATCGATAAAAAAGATAAAGGAATGAACCTAAAATCAAGACATAATACAATAAAAATTGCAAAAAATAATACTATAACATTATTGCTGATCTTGCTCTTGTTCACCATTGCTCGTCTCTCTGTGTGTACACTTCGCGGGATGCGACACTTTATTGGCATTCTTACTGCATCGATTATGTCTAGGGAAATAAAAAACTTTTTTGTGTATCTTAAATCATACCAAACATTTCTTATTGCATTTATTGAATAAATGAAATAGATATGTAGTAAATCAGTTCTACCACAAGATTTTATTTTTTGCTGTAATAAGCTGAGTCAACGTTCAAGACAAAGAAATTAGTGTTTTAATGCTAAACTGTACGTTACGACAAGTAAGATCTTGTAAATTAGAGAATTTGTGTGAACAATAACATTTAATGTTCAGCATACTTAGTATTATCTTCGTACTTGCTATTTTCTACTGTACACGTTAAACAATTACATATTTCCCATTTACCGTATAAATAAAAATGGTATTTGCATATAACAATAAGTAATGTCAAAGCGTGTTAATTAAGATTGCAGAATAAAATGATATACTGAAATGATAAATATTTGTCTATTTTCAGATTTCCGGTTTTGAAAACTATTACACATTGTAATAAAGTAACTGAATTTGCTGCAGAAGTAAGCTTACTTATTATGTGGAATTATGAAAGTAGTCATACCTTGTATTCTTGGTTCGGTTGGTACGTTTTGGGACATAATCTGTTACGAATTAACTATAAAATTTAACAATTTTATTCCATTAGTAAAAAAGAATAAGAACTTTTCTAAAAAACATTTACAAAAATTTAATGTTCACGAAACCCAAAAGAACACGTCAAAAGAGACAAAGATATGAAGTAATATGGCCAGATAAGTATTCTGCCAAATGTATATATATATATAAATACTGAGAACACTTAAGTAGAGATTTTCTGGCGCCATTAGAACAATTAAAATAAGAAATTAACGATAAATTGTGTAAGCTATTTTATTATTGCTTTCGGGGCGTCATAACAGCACTCTTTTTTTAAAGGGTATAAAATACTTTTAATATTATTTTTAACAGTTATCACTGTATGATATTATATAATTAAAAATTAATTTCAAATTTGGAACCATGTCAAACATTTCACAAATACCTTTTAATATGTCATAACATCTACATCGAATATCTTGTTAAATTATCTAAAGTTGGTTTTGTACTTTCCGTTAAATAAAATTTCTTTACATAATTATGGCTAGTACGGCTAAACTACAAAAGGACAAAATTTGTAAGTATCTCCAACCAATTTTTTTTACTTCGTATCTTTTATTTAGTCAATTTCACATAAACATCCATATTATGTTATAGTATTTATTTATATTTGGTGCAATCTCTCTGTTAATAATAGCGAAGCTCTTAATAAATTATTATATTTAAATAATTTTTTATTAAAAACGTTCTGAAAGATAGTTTAGAGTATTTTTTTTTTTGTTGTAATAGCAATATATCATCTCGCTTGTTCAGTAATTATTTCGTATTTTTTTTGTGTATATGAATTTATGTTATCAATTTTCTTAGCGTCTAATCGGCCTCCAAGAAACACGGTTATAGTACATTGTGGCACTATGCGAAGATTCTAGCTAAGAATATATCATTCACCATCTGCAAAATGTTTTTGCTCGTATTGTAACCGTTACAAATATAAACTGATAGTTTGTTTTAGTATTGTAATTTGACTGCCTCCTTCAGGTGGGTAATCAGTTATCGCTTGCACACTTTAACATGGAGGTGTCGGTTTTTATTCCGGGGCCACTTGAGTAGTTGAGGCTAGACGGAGGTAAGGCAATTAATTAATCCATCTAGCTAGCTTTGTATTCCTGCGTGGTTGTGTTCCGCTAGTCATACATGTGAAAGTCACTTAAAATAAAGAGGTCATGTATCAGTCGATTGATGTTAAAAATAAAGTGCGGTTGTACTTCCTAATTGTGTTATTGTTTTATACGTAGATGGGTCAACTCGTGCCGCGCCTCGGGCCACAGCCGCGTCGACAGCGCGTGCCGTGCGTAACGCTAGCAATCGCGCCTCGCGAGTGAAGTCGCCGTCGAGAGTTGCGCCCGCGCTCCCTAAGGTTGTCTTTTTTGTTATTTTTGACATTGTAATTAAGACGTTAACGCCGATCTGACCTACCAGCGAGACATATTTAAAGCCCTCATACTCCTGACAACATTAACGATGTTAATGAAGGTAAGCTAAATACTTCCAAATTTTTTAATAAATTAACACTTGATTGCCCAAAGTAGCCATTTTGTCTGTTTTTCAATTTATTTATTTGAACAAATTTATTTATTATGATACAATTTTGCAGGAGGTCTAACTGACTTTGTATAAATGAATAATTTATTAATTATTGAATCTATCTTCATCGTCTTTTTATTTCTGTTAATGTAAAATCTAGGTACTTTGCTCATCATCATAAAGTATATTATTTTATGCTCTAATAACGGGCAATACAAAAATTAATATTTAAATTAAATTAATATAAAAAAAACATCGTTATTAATAAAAAAATATATGTGTAATATTCCAATTCAAATATAAATATATTCGAACATAAATACGTAGTTCACTAAAAGTAAAAAATATCTAATATGAGTGATATTTTAATTTAAACATGATATCTCTAATTTAAAGCACACGTATTATTATGCATAATTCATTGAAGATGAATTCCATGCTACAAGTGCATCATAAACAGTGTTTCAGAATGTTTTTCGTTTTTAGATTTTAAATAGAAAACAACAATATCAATATAAACTCGTTTTATTTGTTGTTAAATTAAAGAGCTGTTCTTAAAGTTAATTTATGAAAAACAACCGTTTGCAAATGCACACCATTCGCTTCTTCACACTCATTTAACCTGGAGCTATAATTTTCATTCACTCGCTGGAGCTCGCTCTTGGAATAGAGTTGATTTCTTCAGTGATTCTTTGCTTCAAAACATTGAGGTTGGATGGCAATGGATTGTTAACATTACTTTTTAGGTAGCCCCATAGGAAAAAATCAGCAGGCGTTAAATCAGGGCTTCTCGGTGGTCAGTTGATATCTCCTCGGCGGCGTATCACTCTTCCAGGGAATAAATCGTGAAGAGCAGCTAATGAGTTATTTGTAATATGAAAAGTGGCTCCATCTTGCTGGAAAAAGGTGTTGCGGTTGTAGCCATCCTGGTTTTGCAATTCCTTGACTTGATATGGCAGTTCAAACAATAACTTTTGGCGTGTGCAAGGGCTTCTGATGCAGTTCTAGCGGATTTTCGTAAGCTCAGTATCTGCAATTTTGTTTAATCACGTGACCGTTGATGTGAAATTTCGATTCATCGCAGAACCAGATGTTAATAAAACTCCTAAAACGGTTTTTTATTGTCCTGCAGAGTTCGACTCGTTTATCAGGATCAACAGGCTTCATTTCTTGAACAATTTTATAGAGGTGAAAATGTTAGTCTTTCGAAATAATGCGATGAACCGTAGATTTGTTCAAATTAAGATAAGCTGCGCGCAATCTCAACGACTGTCGTGGGTCGTTCATAATAGACTAGCGAACGCGGTCGACGTTCATTCTCGTCCTTGATGTCCTTTTGCGCACAGACAATTTGTTCGGCATGGTATTCCCAGTCTCTTCAAACTTGCACACCCTATGCTTAATTAAATTGGCACATGTTCTAAGTTTGTTACATTAAAATGTGTCCTGTAGAGACGATGAACAAAAGTGTAGGAATCGTTGTTTTTATAAAACGCTCGCACGTAAAACGCGCGCTGCGATCCCATGAAACAATTCACGGCTACTAAACATAAGAAGCCGGCCAAGCGATTGAGACCACTTCCCTCCCCCTTGCTACTTGCCGTTGACGCGTATTGGTCAAATCAAAAACGAAAAACATTCTGAGACATCCTTTATATAGACGTTGATTTGGAATGCCTCCGTGGCGCAGTGGTTTACACGCTTGTCTAACAACGAGGAGGTCTAGAGTTTGATTCCTGGACATAGGAATAGTGGTGGTAGCTTGTTGCGAATTCGCCTGACTAACCATCTTCAATATCAAACTGCCGCCATAAATACAATACTATATAACATGTGCATATGTATTGATAATTATAATACTCAACAAAGTTCACAAGTCGTATTAAATATATATTTAGAAGATTATTATAAAATAAAAAAAAATTGTTTACAGACTGAAGATGAGCCTCAACAAATTCCGCAACACTCTGAATCAATTCCCGAAGATAAAGTAAGTTTTAATACATAAAAATATTTATTGACAACAAATGGTAGAATAAGATATTAAAGTTCAATTAAGTTTAAGGTAAGAACATTCAACATAACACTATTGATGTTTTATGTTTGATGAAGACGATTTTTATTTCCTTTGTTGCTGATGGCTACCCTTTTTTATAAACCTTTAATTCTGTCGCACAGTGACTTTCAAATGGAAAAGTAAATACTTTCGGTACCGTAGTGGAAAAGGTCAGCTCTTTGTTCCTACATCACACAGTTTTCGCATGTACAATTCATACGATCATCATTTACTTTCGTTTATCATTCTCTCTCTCTCTCTCTCTCTCCTTACCGTTTCCATTGAAGTAAATATTTTTTTTTAGGATACCAATCAAAGCAATGAAAACGATAACCGAACTACAGAAATAAATAATATAGAAGAGGTAATTAGCAAGTTGTCATAACTGATTTCATTATTTTTTTTTACAAAATTGCTAGTTTTTCAAAATCGAGTGAGTGAAACAGTACAATATATTTGGTATGAACAAATTTATGAAAGATTTAGCGAACTTTAACATATTGCCAGTAGCATTTCATATATATTTTACTGAAAAAATTATATGTCAAAATAACTAATGTAACCTTGGTTTTAAAGAAAAAAATCAAACGATTTTAATGCGAAGATATTATAAAGCTATATTTATTATTTTTTTCAAGAAATTATACTAATTAATCATTATATTCGAATATAAATAACAGCCAGTATTGGATAGAAACAGGTCTTAGAGATTGCTGGTAGGTTCTCTAACAAAAAACCTTTCTAATTCGTTTTTATGTTATAGCAAAAACTGCCTACTCAACAAGAAACAAATGAGCTCAATGCAGAATATTCGGATGACACCCCAGAAGCAGACAAAGGAGAACAACTGAATTATTATGCCGGAGAGTCAGTAGAGCCTTATGAAAATTGTTCCGAAGCTATAAGTAATTACAAAATACTATATAGTTTAAATACATAGTTTAAAAAAGTGATAATATTTTAGTATTTTGTACCTCAAATTAACTACCAATGGATATTACTGCTTTTAAATTGTGTTAATAAGTATATATTATGCTGTCATCATTGTATTACTTTTGATATGTTAAAAAAGTATTTAATCCCTTTGTGATAATTTTCCAAAAAATGTTTTAGAACTTAAAATAACAAATTAAAAATTTACAGCCAATGAAGAAATTAAAACTTCAAATGATATTGAAATGAATCAAACAGGTCAGAAAGGTTTTTAATGTCATTATGGTTATTAATTTTTAATGTGTAATAATGGTAATACATCCTGTTTTTAGATATTGACAAGACGGAGAATGAATCATCACCTAAACATAGCATAAGTAGTCGCCCACAAACACCAAAAAGCGTACAATTGAATATACCACGATCGCCTAGAACGCAAAGCCGGCCAGTGACACCGGTGAAACCGTTACCAAGAACTATGCCAACGAATAGTCGCCCAAATAAACCAAATCAGTCCTCTCTTATACGTCCTAAAACGACTACTGCGTTAAAATCTAGCGTACGACCACAGTCACATTCTAGCAATAGCCAGATAATAAATGATAATAGTGACCTTAATGATATTTCAACACTATTTTCTACCAAGCAGAAGGAATTTCATCGCATCAAAAAAGAAGTGGATTTGAAACAGGTAGCAAATTCTACATAATCTATGTTTCCTCTAAAAATAAATCATTATTATTTTTGTTACGAGTAATATGCACATGACAGATACGAATCGTGTTTATGTTTTCAGCAAGATTTATTACAAATTCACAACTGTCTACAAAATTTACGTGATCGTATGGTTAAAGAGGGTAAACTTGGTGAAGGCGAAGGCGTGAATTCTCAGGAGCTAGTCATATTTAATGTTGCTAATTGGGCAGCTGAGGAAGTATTCCAATTGTATCGCAATAATGACACTACTTCTGAAAGCGCGGGAGAAATCATTAGAACAATGACACCTATCGGTGAATTTTTCTGATTGTTTGTAAAATTAAGTACCAAAAGTTGAAGTGTAAATACAATCTTAAGAAAATTGAGTAGAAATTTTCAAGTGTATTTATCTAATAAAATGAAACATGTTAAAAATATTGAATCTTTTAGAGCCGATAAAATCTGTAATGTTACACCACAATTTGTTTTCATACCAGGTGACGAAATTTTATTAGAATGGAACACAAAAGTATTAAACCTGCCTGGGAATTTTGCAGACCTATGTTTACAAGCATTCACCGCGCGCCAAGAGGTTATTGATTGGGTAAAAGAAATAATAGCAAATGTAAGACGTTTCATTTATGTCTACAAACTTTTTTCTAATATTCAATGTATAAGATATAATGCTCGGAAAGATAGCATAATGTACTCTTTAAACAATAACATTTGCAGTTGCGTCTCCTTACATACAGGTCAAGTAAAAATATAAACTAGAAAATAAATTTTTTTCAAGAAATACAATACAATTTGCTATCATTTATATCCAAATTGAATATTAATTTGGCAAACAAAAAAATTAAAAAATATATTCAACAGCAGGACGCGATTAACGAGGAGGATTTGAATCGTATTACTATCTACAACAAACAGGGCCTCGAGCTATGCGATATGCTTCGAGAGCTAAAAACTTTAGCCGATGAATATTTGCATGGAATGGCGCAACTCCTTAAGTATCATTATAATTATGTATTTGTGTGGTGTATGTGTGTGTCTGTTTATGTTTGTGTGTATGTATTTATAATGAAGTACAGATATGTTATTATTTCTTATAATTTCTTTTACCCACAGAGGGATAATTTGGTTATGGATGTATGGATTTTTTTTTAATTATTCATATATTTAATTTACTACACCTTTAAATTTACTACTTTTAGACAAGTATGCCACGAACGTGAGGTGTTATTAACTGTAGGAGAATCGCTAGTAAAAGAGATAGCGCGCGTGAGGCAAGAAATATCATTACACACTGCTGTAACCGTGGAAATGAATGCTGCGAATGCAGCAGAGTCTGAAACCCGCAAAGTGCTAGAGGTAAAATTAGTTTTCTTCGAGAAACCCATTGAAAATTACATCCCTGGAGTTTAGGGCAGTTCAGATTAAATTGCAATATTATTAAATATTGGGAAATAATATCAAGTGCTATACTAAATAAATAAAAATAAAACAAAATAAATATTGTGTGTCTTGTTTCTTATTTGTACGTAGCCATTTTATTTATGTAATAGTATGCTCATACTTTTTTAATAAAAGTCACTGCATTCTACATACGTACTTGTATTAAGTAGGGGTCCATATGTTTGTTTAGTTATACCGCCGGAACTATAATATATCATATTAAAAGCGTAAAAAATTGCATTTGCTTAGGATGTTCGTCGTGAGCTAGAAGAGGAACAAGCTGCGAAAACATTAATGAAAGACAAGTTGACAACAGCAGAATCGCAATTACGACAGACGCGTTTAAGAGTTACTAAAATGGATCGACAGTTGCGAGAAGCGGAAGCCAGTATTGCTAGTCTTACAGTGACTGTTAAGACGCTTGAAGATCAGGTGAGATAAAGAAGTGATAAACTTTATTCTGGAGCTGTGATACATTCTAACATATACAATGTGCATTTTATAAAAGAGTCGTCAAAAGGAAGCGCAGTTAGAATCGCGTGCAAGAAAATTAAAAGAATCTTTGAAAACCGGTGAAATGACAAACAACCAAATAGTCCAACAACGTGACGTATTACAAACCGAGTAAGTTTCTTTCATGTTTTATAAAAAACAATACAGTTTGTGAAATGGAATAGATCAGTTTTTCAGTATTAAACGTTATACCGTTGCCTGCTTGTTTTTTTTGTACATCGGTACTTCGCAAGCATCTATCAAGGAATACCTGGAGCCTTTCTCTCAAAGTATGTCTCATAACCATATAAGAGCACCGATTTTACGTTGGACTGTACGATTCTGATCATAGTTTGTCCAGTAATAACAGGAGACTTTCAAAACTGGCTTAAGCTGGGCGAAAACGACCCGCGCTTTATTAATGGTTACATCCACATTTGCTTTCGTACCACCACGTGAGTCAATAATCTAAACACGTTAACTACTGCGCTTGTTTAATAGCTTCGCTATTAATGCATATTTTAGCTGACTCGTAGGGTTCTTGGGCAAGAATTTCTATTTTGTACAATTGATCCACAAACTCCCTTAAGCATCTTGCATAGCCTGATGATTCATTTTGGCTTGAAGATCTTCTTGTTTACTGTAGAAAACCAGACATCGTCTGCAAAGTTTGTCTTTTAGAAATTTGCCCTGGGTCTGTGGATGCCACGATGTTTATTTTCTGTCACTCTATCCGAAATATCATCCAAGAGAATAATAAATATCAGAGGCAAGAGTACGCAGCTCTACCGCTAGTAAATTTATTTAAACGGTTTTTATTCTTTTTAATACTTTTTTTATAATTTTTTTAATGGAATTTCAGATTAGCCCAGCTTAAAGAACAGTTGCAAAGAAATTCTCAGGAAAGTAAATTGATAGTACAAGAATTAAACAATCAAATAAAGCAGCTAAAATTATCTCTGGAAGCAGAAAAAAATACAAAACATGAAGAAATCGAAATGAAGTTAAGGTTCGAAGAGTGTTATAAGCAAAGTCTGAATACTATCGAAGAGCTTAAAATACACATAAATGAATTTGAAAATAACAAAATAAACTTGGGTAAATACTTTGTTACTTAATAAATATTTCTGAAAACATTATGATTGCCTCCGTACTGCTGCAGTGCTTTACTGTTTGCCTAGTAACACGGAGTTCTCGTCTTTGGTACCAGGGTCATCATGAGTAATGGGGGTCTAGATAGTGGTAGTTTTTGTATAACGCCTTGCTAAATACCTAATTCAATGTCAACCTGTCGACGTAATGTTTTGGCTGTGTTCTGGCAATCAGACATGAGTGCCAGAAGTATTCTGCGAGAACATTTTTAATTATCTACGGCCTCATTACTAAATAATAGACAAAATCGAGGTCAAGTATTAACCCGTAATCAATAAAAAAGAAGTATCTAGTCTGGCCATAAATACTATTACATAAAAACTTTTCTTTTTTTCAATTTTTTAATTATATTGAATCTAGAACACGCTCATTATTTTAAAAACTTCTTTGGATTTCGCATCATTTCACTAATTTTTTCGTGTTCGTTATCAAATTACGATGTGAAATGGGATGTTATAGAAAATAGGATTCCAGTAATCGCCTTGTGCAAAGTCGGTATGGAGCCGTCGGTCATGTTCCAGGCACTTCAAAAGCTTGGTATCAGCCGTATGTTTGTATATCGTACTATCAATAGATACAACGACACTTCCTCTGTTGAAGACCAGAAAAGATGAGGACAGCCGCATGCTGTTAAAACTACAAAGGCTGTTACTGCTGTTAAAGTCAGAATTCTGTTAATGTGGAAACCGCATTAGGCAAAAAAATCTTATCGTGAGTAATAAAGATTCCTGCCAGGACTCTATCGCGTATTATAAAATAAGACCTCAAGCTCGGTGCTTATCGCTGATATACAGGACATGCCCATAATCAATCATTACAATTAAAGAGAGTGGATCGATCAAAACGCCTCCTAAATAGCGATTCAGGTGAAGGCACAGAAATATACTCTTTACTGATGAAAAAATTTTCACGATTCAAGAACATTACAATAAGCAAATTGATAGTGTACGCTCCCAGTTCTGCAGAAGCTGGAAAGTTGGAAAGGTACAAGGTGTTCATCATCCTGCGTCAGTGATCGTTTGGTGCAGCGTATCTTATCAAGGAGTCACAAAACTACATTTTTGTAAAAAAGGAGTGAAAACTTCAGCAAAAGTGTATCAAAATACAGTCTTAAATTACGTTGTGAATTTTTTCAGCAATACACTTCTTAAAAATATACCGTAGACTACAGTAAGACTGCACGTGGTCATAAGGCAGGAACTACCCAAGCCTGGGGAAACCAACGTTCCGGACTTTATAGGAGCTGAAGTCTGGCCCTCATCTAGCCCAGATCTCAACCCTTTAGGCTTCAGATTATGGTCAGTTTTAAAGGAAATTGCCTGCTCTAAACGACGCGGCGACATTAGTCTTTTTTTAAATGTTTGGAACAAGCAGTGGTGAAATTTCCCTTGGAAACATTGTGTACAACCATAGATTCGTGGTTAGAGAGATTAAAGTTCATATTTAAAAATCTATGAAAAATTAAACAAGGAGCTTATTAAAAAAATGTTTATTACATATTAAAAAAACTTTTCGGGAATTTATTTCTTGAAAATGATATCTTCCAAGTGTAAACCGTTGTGTTTACAGCATTCATTTATTCGAGCTTTAAAATTCTATGACGGCTCGGCATTATGTATTGTCCGTGACGGCTGCCATTTTGTGACGGGTATTTCCTTTTAATTGTGACAAAGAAGTCGGTTTGCTGGCATAAACTTTAGATCTGTAACCCTACAGGAAAAGTCCATAGGGGCTAAATCGGGACTTCGAGGAGGCCAAATTATGTAACCTCTCCTGGATATCAATTTGCCAGGAAAACTTTCACGAACTCGTGGTAAAAATCTGTTGGACGTGTGTGAAATTGCACCGTCCTGCTGGAATCATGTTCTTTGGTTATAACCAGGAAAGTTTTGCAGTTCAGGCACAAAGAAGTTATCTAATATCTCCACATAATGATCCGAGAACCCTGTAACTGTGCGTCCCCTTTCATCTTCAAAAAAGTAAGGGCCGATAATCCCTCGCGCTGACATTGCAGCCCATACGGTCACTTTAGGCGAATGTAGGTGTTTCTAATGTTTATGTTTTGGGTTATTTGCACTCCAGTATCGGCAATTTTGTTTGTTTACATGTGCATATAAATAGAAATTAGCTTCATTCGAAAAGAATATGTTGGTAAACGTTGAAAAGCGCTCAATCATCTCATTTACGAAGTCAAGCCTCTGCCCAGCATCCTGAGGCTTTTATTCTTGCAGTAATTGAATGTTGTAGGAGTGCAGCTTTAAATGTTTTTGTAAAATGCGGAACAACAACGATCTATGGACGTTTAAAGCATCAGAGCGTTTTGAACCGGTCTCTTCAAACGTTTCGACCAATTTATTAAAGAGTTTAGGGGTTGGCGCGCCATTTAAATGTCGAATATTGCAAAATTTTCTACTCGCTACTGTCGCTGAATTACCATTTTTGTAAAACTTGCGTACGCACAACGCACGGTCCGCTCTTGAGAAACGTTCCATAGCGACTAAATTCCCAGAAGCTAGGGTACCGAATGACGTAGCTGCCGCGCCCCTCAGAATAGTTGCGTTCACGCAATAACAAAAACAAATGTCACCTTTCTTTTGAGACACCCACTATAAAAGCCAAGGGTGGCTATTTCGAACAGAGTATTTTTTATTTTTTGCTGAGACTAAATAATATGTAGGCTTAAATTTCAGTTATATTACATTACTTCATATACGAAATGCATTTTCAATTGTAACAGAACTTATGGCTTGGCTAAGTATATAATAAATAAACAATAATCACTTAAATAAACAAAAATTAAACGCATATCCATTTTTTGTATTCGTCGCAAATTCGCTGTTTCTATTTTACTTATATTTTTCAGATCTTCCAACTGAAACAGAAATGGAATTACGAGCTGAATTGCTTGCAACCAAAGACACATTGCGGGTGACGGAAGAGGAGATGATTGCTTGCAAACGTGAAAAAATCCGCTTTTTGGAGACACTCACTAAAATCACTGTGATTTTTTGTTCTATATTCTTAAATCTTATATTAACATAATAGTTTATCAAAACCTATATTTGTAATGAGTCCTGTCTATGAAATGTTACGTTGAAGTTTAAATATAAATTTGTTTATTATTTTAAATTCATGAACTTGAAAAAACATTTTTACTACCTTGTAAAGACAGGACATAGATGTAAAAGACATTATTATTGTATAAACTTTTATTTCATAACTACAGGAAAAAGTAGCAGAACTATTGAATAGAATAGAATTTAATTCTACTGATAAGAAAATTAAGGTGTTATTGAATAGTAGTTTTGCATAGTTTGCTATAGTAAATGAATCCTGCTCCCATTGAAAACAAATATTTGGAATAAATATAGGTAGAACATAAAAATATTAAAATAATATCAGACAGTGGTAAAAATATAAATAATATTACATATACAGACAGCACAATATTGGTTGTGGACTACCCAATGGTTTTCAAAATTTAGTTAATCTTGAGCTAGTGCTAAATTTCGATTATCATAAACACCAACCTACATAACTCGTAATTAGCCGAACACCACAACTAGTTATATCTCTGTCAAAATGTTCAGAATCTTGAGAGAGTTACCAAAATTAGGTATTTAGATACAATGGTTGATGACGAGAGAGATTACAGCCTATAAATATGCTGCAGACTAGAACAAGCTCGTAACGATTTCATAAATATGAAAAAGTACTCTGATTTAAATCTAAGCGTTTCACTAAATACACAAATAGCGCGATGCTATCTATTCTCTACATTCTATGGTGTAGATACTTGGATTCTAAAGGATTCAATGTCTAAGAAACGAAGTGTCTTAAATGTGGGTATATAGACGTATGCTGAGAATATTTGGATAGACCGTATATGTAATAGCACTGTATTGTAGAAAATGCGGTGTGGTGACGGCCTTAGAATACTATTCTCAGCCACCTTTCTTTCCATGGGTGTCGTAAGAAGCGAATAATGGGATCCTCGAGTAACGATCTACTCAACTTGTGGTAAGGCTTATGTCCGACTGGTTAGTAACCACCGTGCGTATGGTTAAAAAATCGTGAAGTGCCCGCTCGTCGGTCGCGTTTCGGGTTCAGCCAGCATACAACCAGAGCCCGGGTGAACGTTGTTGCGACATATCTTCGGTCTAGTTAGTGCTTTCATCGAGGATTGCGTCGACTTGCCGACCAGGGAGACCCGTTGAAACGGCTCTCCCGCTCGCCGCCCGCGGTATAGTACAGGGGCCCAAGCGTTCCTACCCAGCTCGCGAGTCTGCCCTATCATGCTGCGCATAATCTCGGGGTGAACCGTCGTGCCGACTGGTGACCGGAACGTGGGTCCCGACGTCCATTCCCGAGGGGGTTCGCGGGCCCTTCTGTTCGGCGATTCGACGATTCTCATTTGCAGGCACTTCCACCGGCGAGACTAGCAGCAGACATATTAACCGTTGCATGTCGCGACAACCTAACCACTTTACGTCTCTCCTCCTCCACACAATGGCAGCACACAAAAAGCAAAATGGCCGTACTGTGGTGCACAATCCCACGCCTCCCCCGCTGGTTGAGGTTGAGTTCTGCAACATACACGGACTCCATTCTAACCTCAATGCTGTCCACCAAAGTCTTGAGACAGCAAGACCGGTATTGTTGCTTCTGACGGAGATGCAAATACTTTCGCCCGCTGACTCAAGTTACCTCCACTATCACGGCTACGTACTTGAAGAGTCCCCTCAAAGCGAAAGCCGGTGCGTGCTTGTATGTTCGGGCGGGTATTTGCTGTCGCCGTTTAAGCTGCTTGGAAGACCTCTTCCTCTCCATCCTCGGGGTGCACGTCGACGGGACCTTCGGGCCAGAGTATTCGTGGGCTTCTACCAATTTCTGGCCATGTGGAGACAACTCGACTATTCGACCATCTTAGTCGGGCGGCGGATATAGAGCAGGCGCGTTTCCCAGAACAGAGATAGTGTTTTTGGGGGACTTCAACGCCCACCACGAAGTATTGCTCGATTTCTCCATGACTGACCACGCCGGAAATGTTACTTACGCTTTCACTCTTACCCAAGACTTGACTCAACTGGTCGATCAGCCCACCAGGATCCCAGATATAGTCAGTCAAGCGCCTTTCTTGCTGGACCTTCTATTAACGACCCATCTAGAGGATTATCAGGTCATGGTCAGTGCGCCTTTGGGCTCGTCTGACCATTGCTTGATATCCTCCAAAGTGCCGCAAGCCAAATCGCCGCCCTTAGCGGTGATCACATACCGCATGTGGCACTATGGCTCAGCAGACTGGGATGGCATGCGCGATCACCTTGCGTCCATCCTTTGGAGGCAGCGCTGTTTCAGTGACACGGATATCTCAAGCGCCACCGCTGCCATTACTGGCGAGATCACTATAAGAATGGAATACTACATCCCATTTTCTGACCTCGTCAGTAGGGACAGGCGCAACCTCTGGTTCAACCGCGACTGTGCAAATGCCATTTCCTCCAAACAGGCTGCACACAACGCTTGGATCAGGGGCTGCGTTCTCAAATCTCCCGATGTCCTTTCGCTGAAGGCAGCCTATAATAAAGCTTTCAAGTCCTACAAGAAGGCTTACATAAGAGCAAATGCCCAGCGCATTGCACGCATTGGCCAAGAGCTAGTCCGGCTTCCTACGAGTTCCCGTGCCGTGTAAAGAAATGTCTGCCAGCCTTCGCTGCCTCCGCTGAGATGTCCGGAAGGTGCCCTAGTTCACAAGCCGCAGGAGTAAGTCGATATCTTGGCAAGTCTCTTCGCGGCCCACTCTCGAATTGATAACTGTAACTCACAGCCACATCCAATACCACACCGTGGCTGTTTAATGACTGACGTAAAAATCAGACAACGTGATTTGCGTATCTAACTACAGTCACTCGATGTCCGGAAAGCTAGTGGACCGGATGGCATACCTGCGATCGTACTTAAGAAATATGCCGAGTTATTAACTCCCGTACATATACGCCTTTTTCCTTTTTTTTTTTGTTTGCGCGGGGAAAATGCATTGCTGCACCGTACCCCTCCTGTGGGAGGGGGAGGCGTGTGTGGGGCTACCGGCGCCCTAAGGACACTTTTCCTAGGAATTACCCCCTAAAAACCCCGCGGCGGTAAACCGCTAGTCCTCTTCGCTCCCTCCTCCGCCGTCCCAAACCCAGTCCTCGTCGCCC
>DWQX01002029.1:0-23865 GCA_018245475.1 Pharmacophagus antenor
TTTAGAAAGTATACTCTGGCTCTCATATGCACGACTATAGAAACTGCAACGTTGCTGGGGTAGCAATGTTAACATTGAGAGTGGTAACCGGCGAGGCAAATTCGAAAAAATTATACCGCCATTCAGAACCACTCATGACGCCTCGATTTGATGCCGATGCTCCCATTCCCTTCAGGATTGAATGGAATGTGTGCCTTTAATTGATAAAAAAGTAATAGGTGAATAGGCTCACTTTCGTCTTAGGCACGATTTTCAAGCCTATCTTGGAGTCGACGAGGCTGGCGCCGGCCTCCGAGAGGTAGCCCTGATTGGGTATGAGGCAGGAGCGGCCGAAGCAGCACGGGCAGCACAGCTTGTGCATCCATTTCGTCCACTTGGGGTTCAGCCGCCCGTATGGCTCCTCGTCCTTCGGCTTGAACACGCCGATTATTTTCTGTAAACATAATGTTAATCATCCATTAATCTTTACTCTTCATTTTTGGCGCAAACAAACTATCATTTAAATTCAGGTAGGTGTAGTTTATGAAAGAAAGAGATAGCTATATTACGTATTAGCCCATGTATCTGACGTCACCACTTCTCTACAACAGCCATTCAAGAGTTTGCGCTGTTGTATAGGAACGCATTTCTTAAATATTTCGCGAAGTGCCGGAAGTACTTTCTGTAGTCGATTGTTAATAAATCCTTTACAGCAGTTAAACCATATTGTTGAGATTTTATAATCAAGTTTTACGGTGTCCGAGTTGGGATACAGAACTTTCTCTCACAAGGTAGAGTCAAAGACATAATCCACCATTAAACCTAATCTGGGCTAACGCGTTGGCGGATGTCGCATCTTCGAAGACTTTCTTTTTCGTTACAACAATTAGCCAATTGCAGTTGCAGGTGATAAATATATGAACGTTTTTCTATTTGTACACTCTTGGTCCCTTTCGAAGTTTGATTTAATTGTTGTTCAACTTTACCTTAAACATTTACACGATATTCGATAGCTTTATATTTTTGTTACATTTATGAAAGTGAGTTTTAATTAATCCGTCTACAGCGGGCACACTGCACCGACCTCTGCGATCTTTGGGTGTGGGGTCTATACTCATCCGTGGATGTCTATCGGCTGATGTTGAGAAACTACTAAGCTCTGAATAACAAAGGACCTTAATAAATTAAAATGTTCTTAACGTCCATATACTTCATCGGTAAAGAAGTACTTTGTACATTATAATGTAATATTATTCTAAAGTTTTGTTAGTATTAACAGTTTATATAAATGATATTACGAAGTCAAACGATTTAATTTTCATTGTATAGTGAATTGTACAAACGTTTGGCCGCTAATTTTTTTTTTTCGATCTACATAATTAAGACTAAAGAATAAAAAAAAATAATAAACTATCACGGCACATTTGACTGTTTAAGACGCGAGACGATGTCTCATTAGTACAATAACTTCCAGTAATGATAAATTATCTGTCTACGCCACACCAATTAAGAGATCCAAACTTGAAGATCTCTTAACCCCGTGATGGATTACAATTTTAGCCGCCTCCGTGTTCGAGCGCGCAGAAAAGATATTGCGCACTCGATTCAAAAGGAAGGAGCTGTGAGTTGTTACTGATTACGCATATCGATGCTATCTATATCTGTATAATAAACTCATTAATTAGTTATTGCTTAATTTTAAAGCTATGTCCGCGTTTTCGCTCAAGTTTCATTCAAAAAAAAAAAATGCTTATCATAATTGGTAAAAACTTGCTTCCGTGGCGCAGTGGTTTACACGCTCGTCTCCTACTCCTGTTAGGCGGGGGTCACGGGTGCGATATACGCGCCACAGGAGTAGGAGAGTCTGGATGGTGGTGCGGTCTTTCGCACCCATCTAGCTAATTTCACTCAATATCTATCTGCCGTTACGACAGCATTGCTGTGTTCCGACAAGCACACTTGTGAGGTCTTAATATATTTTTTGCGTACACGCTTCACAGTCTTCGGCCTCATTGTCACTTAACATCAGGTGAAAACGTAGTTAGCACATGACCAATAAAAAAAAATCATTAAATATATAAATATAATAAAAGGTTCCTAAAGCGAACGGTTGACACGCACCTACAAATACGTAATAACCGGTTCTTTGGTATTCCATACATTTGACACAACTATTGCACAATAATTAAAATTACTAATTTAATAAAGTACAGTAAATAACTGGCTCGAATTTGACGCTGGTGTTCATTGAATCGCCGTGGTGAGTTGACAGAAAGTCGTGGGATCGAATTCACATGCAAAATTTTTGATTGTACTTCGCGTTAATCATATGTTATTAATTTGCCGAAACTATGTAATAACAACGCTGCACGATGGTGCATTTAAAAAATATCAAAACAATTTTTTATCTGTGCTTACACTGCGCTAAAAACGCTTAGATTTCGGCGAATATATTTCCAGTAAAAATTTCGATAGTTATATTATCAGCTTACGGCAGTTTGCCGCTGGATTTAAGCGTATCCTAGGAAACTTCAAATGACCTAATTTTCGGCTATACTATATCTAATATTTATTTGCGTTAAATATAATCACAAACAGTATCAATAACAGTTTCAAGACGACTTTCTGTTTCGGAGAAGACAAAGTTTTCACTATCGTATTTGATTAATATGAGCAAATACAATGGAATTGCTGAACTGCGGTTCTTCTGAACTTAAACCAAATTAAATAAGATTAAAAACATTTATTCTGATAAAACAAATGTTTTATCAGAATAAATTTAAATAATAGCACATATTGTGTGAAAAATGTAGTAAATACTAGCACATATTGCGGTATGACGCGTATGGAAAGCTAGCCTATACGTAGACATAGAAATCTTTCATTCATTTATTTAAACACGTGCGCTAGAATGACGTGCTAAACGCAGTATACTAACGTCATAGCAAAAACGACTTTTCAACGACTCAATGCTTCTAACCGATTATTTCTTATTTATAAAAAAAAGATTTTTATTTAACATTAGGCTTTATCTTGACCCATTCCGTAGAAATATATATAAAATCATCACGTGGCGATAGTATTGATGAGTGAAATTTTCTGATTGAAAATTTAGTCTAAATGTTTCCTAAAAAAATCTTGAATCAATGATTTTAACTATAGTAACAATATAAGCTTTTATAATAATAATCATTTATTTCTGAGTTTTTTAACTACTTTTGTGTTATTTTAACATGGTTGGTTCATGTAATACATATGTATTATTAAATTATACTTAGAACAATTGTTACGCATCCATGTCGTTTAGCTACGTCTGTACACATAGAGTCACGATTGGAAGCCAGTTTTTTTTCATCTTATTGTACACGTGGTACACAAAACGACGTGGGCCGTGTCAAGGCCGTGACTCGGGTCGGTTTGACGGCGAAAACGTCTGTGACGTCATCGTGCTCATTTTTCATCGAAGACGTAAAAGTATACAACAATCGAAATGACAAATGGCGCTGTACTCGATATTCTATCTGTACCTGTATCGGTTTCAGTGAGTAAAGATAATCTTAGAAGGGAACAAGTTTACGTCAGGTCAACCTTCAGTGCTACGTTACGGCATCCATACTTTTACGTCCAGAATGGACTAACACATAATCTGAATTTCACAATGACAATAAGTCCGCAAAATTGAGAAGCGTTCTTGCTCAGTAAACTGGCTCTGAAGTACTGAAAATTAACAATTTGTACTTGGGATTCGAAAAAACCTATTGTAATGCAAACTACACCACATATATAACTCCAAGATCTAACCAAGGATCTTTACAATGCAATTGGTAAGTTGTTTCGCTATTAAGCAGATGTATAAATACTTATATATTATATAATCGAATATATTATGTCAAGGAGAACTAAAAGTAGTATGGCTCAGGTAAAACCGCAGAGTCCATTGCTGTCGTTAGTCAGACTTTACGTTGTTTCAGTTTGAAAGGCGCCGGAAGTTTGTTTACATTTTACACGTAGAGTTTGAACAGTATCAGAAAAAAAAAACTTTACCGACAGAGAGTCAGAGATGTAAAACTCTTACCCCGCCGGGATTTTTAACGAAGTACGATCCACTGGAGCCCTGGTATATCCTCTCCGGGTATATGCCATTGTCGATCGCCACCTCAGCCTGCCACACCAGCTCGCCGAACTGCGGGTCATCTGCGCAAACATTTCTTATTATTAACTCGTGACTCTCGCCCACCGAGTGACCAAACGAAGCAATTGCAATTGTGAGTATTGGTCAAGACAAGTCACGTGCACGGGTGTCGTGTGCAGTGTTGAAACACAAACAATCTGTGCGTTAACTTGTGTACGTTATAATATAATTAAGTCTTATTTTGCACTTAATACAATTGGGGCGAATGCCTCACGACAGTCAAGGGGGCGGCATACCTACATATAAGTTTAACATAATAAAGTAGAACAGTCTTTATTGCATAACAAGAACGAAACAAAATACACATGAAACAAAATAAAAAGAAAGTAACTGTTACAAATGGAGCGAAGTAAAGGAATACGTTAGCAGTGCAAAAGGCGCTCTTCCTTTTTAATACATTTTAATTTAATAAAATAGATTTTTTTTTCTCTTATAAAAGGGGGCGGTGGTCTGTAAAAGGTTGAGAAACTATACTCTGGGCGTGCAAACGTTTCGAAAAATCTTTCTTATCTATATTTTAACAAGTTGAGCGAGTCCGACTATTACCATCACAGGTAAAATACTACTGTCAATGAGAAATACATTATCAAACAGGTTTGTAAGCTTTTAACTGGTTATATTAAGAATATTAAGTAAAAGTTACACAATCCAATACCTATTGGTGTGCATTGCACATTCTTTTGGTCAATAAATTATTGAATATAACACATGATAATGTGCGATGAGGAAATAAAAATAAGAACGTAAATTATCACAACGCAGTTTCTTCATTTATCTAAGCGCACGACTTTTCCAGCTATAACCAGATTTTATCAGCGTTACGTTTTTAATTGTCTCCATTTAGAAGAGGTAATTCGGTGAGCACTCCCTCCGTTAAGTTATATAAAAAAATAGTTTAGCGCTATGATGCCCAAAGTGGTCAAATCGATTCCCTAGGGAGCGACGACAACTTGCATGCGGTTCGCGGTGGTGATCTATTTGTACCAATATAATTTTAATTGACTGCCTCTTTAGCTCAGTGGTTTACCCACTTGCTTCGTAACGAGGATATGCCGGGTTCGATTATCGGGCCACAGGAGTCCTAAGAGTCTGGATGGTGAAAGGGTTTTGCGAATCCGCCTGGCTAGCATCCACAAACTGCCGCCATAACGGCATAGCTATGTTCTGGCAGTCAGACACGTGAGAGCCAGATGTATCCTGATCGAACACGCTTCATCGTCAAAGGTCCGATCGTCACTTAACATTAGGTGGTATCTATAATATTGCCATTTGTCTACAAATCAGTTTCAATTCCCTTCATCCAAAAAGCTGTGTGTGCGCCTGAGTGCATGTGTATGCGATCTCGATGCACAATAATGACAATTTTAGACATTACTCTTAGAACAAAAATATGTATTCTTTCTGATATGAGAACGTGGTGGGCGACAAAGTTGGGTCGTTACTTGGAGAAACATCACGCACGTAAGGGTTAAAACTGAAAATGTAAAAAGGACAATCTTTACAATTGAAATATAAGCATAACAATGATTAGCACGATCTGTAGCTTTAATAGAAAAACTGCAAAACCTCACAACGGATGACTTCAATGGCGAGGTTATCTCATCATTGAAGGGCAGTGTTATATTTATAACGCAAGAATATATTTAATATGTTGAAATAAAAAGTTTATTTTCATTTGAATTATATAATGGACATATACTCGTACTTTCATGCGATTGATTGATCCAAGCGTTATTCTGCGACCCGCCATCACTCACACCACAATAAATTAATTTGCTAATTTCACAAACGCACACGCACGCACGAACGCACGCGCTCAAGCACGAACGCGCACGCACACACGCACATTACATATATATATATAAATAAGGTACATACTTCATGCTCAGGGGCGTGTACTTGGAGAGGCCTATGTGTAGTAGTAAACTGATATAATCTTGATTATGATGATACGTACTCTATGCAAATCGGGGTAGTAATAATTCCTCAAACATGAAATTGGTCATAATATGATCGCTAAAACAATTCATTGTTTTCGTAGTGTTCTTTCTATTTTTCTAAACATTTACATTTCAACACAATATTATTTTTTTTTAGTAATAAGTATGAATTTTCTAATTTTCCGTGTGATGCAAACGGGTTAACTGCCTCCGAGTCGCAGAGGTGGACCGCTTGCTTTGCAAATTGGAGGTATCAGGTTTGATTTCCGACTCATAGCTGATAAATGAATGCGTGCACAACTATGGGCTTAACTATCGATTTATTACATGTATGATGAAACACAAATTCGTTATCTAACATATTTTATCACGTATCTCATTATCAGCTAATTTATTATTTGGACATTTTCTGTGATGTAACATTAATTTATGTAACAGGCACGCGATTATATCCCTTATTTCTACAACTTATTATGCTTTATAATAATTATTCTCATGTCCGCATACGTACAAGAAATTTTTCAATGGATCCAAAATATTTTCATGGCAAAACAAGTTTTTATTATCACTTGTCCCGTATTTCACAAGATGTTAAGTGACAACAAAACCGTGCTTGACAAAGCGTCGTCGCCTAAGATACTCTGGCTCTCATATGTTTGTCGAAATACAATAAGGCGGCAGATTGCCCTTGATAGTAATAGTCTGCCAGGCCGGTTCGAAAATACTCTACCACCATTCAGAATCTACTACTCATGTGGCCTCAAAATCGAACCTGGCACCTCTGTGTTAAAAGACGGTCAGTAGTAACAGGTCTTATCTTTCATCTTATTTAGATTGCCACCACAGCTAATAAAAAAAAAATGCAATTTGTGTCGTTTTTAATTAGCTTATACCAATCATTTAGTATTGTTAAGATTTTTAACAATACATTTACCGACACATTTTTAAGGTTTTATTTTCGTATCTGTATTAGTTTTGTGCAATATTTTTTTAATAAAATATATAGATCAATGTTGCCAGAGGCGGTATAAAAATATCAAACGCATATCATTATACGTAACATGTTATATAGGGTCGTCCAGTCGAAATGACTGGTCCCTTAGATCTAGTGTTAAATCAGTTGACTGAACTAGAACATACTTTTTGTTTATGTTAATAAATTTACAACGAAGTCGTGAGTGAACCGTCCACAGCATTCGAATAGATCGGGGTCAGACGTAGGGTCAGAGGGACAAGTTATCGGAGGCGAAAACAATCAATTGTTTTGCGCAATAAATATGATTAACATTCGATTGCACGAATAGTACACTCTTGTTGCTTTTCAATTTCGTTTCGAAAACAATCGTATGGTCGTTGTGATAGAATTTCGCTGAATTTTTTTTAACTCTGTGCACATAAAGGCCTTTTATAATATATTTTTAATAATTTGGTTATTTAGCACGCGGGTTTCGGAACCGTGAGCCCAGAGTCTGAGCGCTAAAATAATTCGAATGCAGGTTATAAATTAGCAATAAAAGTAAATTCGTTTCGTACATTCATTTGAGGAATATTAATCTAGTCAAAAATAAAACTAAAGATATTTGTACAAGGTTATAGAAATAGTAATTACGTCTTAACGAACTTGTTGTTATGATTAATAAATAATTAATTTATGATAATGTAATGTATTCATCTAGTATAAACGTTTATTGACGACAGTGGGGCAACGGCTTGATGCTTTATCGAAAAAGAAAAAAACGTGGTAATTATTTAACTGGTATTTTAACGAACGATAGATGTGTATAAACGCGGCCACTAGACGCTCGCCATACAAGGATTCGTGGAACGAGTCTAATCGTAGGATTGGTTATGATCAAGGGGTTTCTTAGTAGTCCTGATATATTTTTATCTGCCGCTATAACAGCGTTGTCCGAATAGTCATATATGTGATGGCCCGAGTGTTCTGTGCGAGCAAACTTCGCCATTATTCGATCTCATTGCGCGTTTGATATATACTTTATCTCCCATGTAGTTGGCTGGACAGATTTCCACAGGACTTTCATTCCAAGGTAGCTGTTGATATAAAGATGAATCCTTTGCACTCGTGTTTCACACTGGTGGAGGCGTTACTCGCAACTGACGTAAGATACCATTATTCGAAATAATACATTGTAATATGTTAATTCTAGTAAAGGTTGTCTAGAAGAGACTGCTTTCAGCAGTAAGACCGCCTTTTCTTTTGCACTGCTGACGTATTCTTTTACTTCGCTGTATTTGTAACAATTACTTTCTTTTATTTTGTTTAATGTGTATTTTTTTTCTTTTCGTTATGCAATAAAGACTATTCTATTCTACAACTGAAAATTATACACGAAACTTTTGAAAACAATTTTAGTGCAAAGATTTAAAACAGACTATTATTTCCGATTTTGAAAAATAAATAATTCTGCTAGAAAAACTTGTAAAATTGTAAACAAAATCGGATATAATGATCTGTTTGCGTAAATGTTCGAATTGGTAGCTTTGGAACGTTTACAAATCAACTTTTTTTTCTCTATCTGTATTTTTTACATTGTCTTTGTTCACCAATCAATTTAAAACTACGGTACGTATTATAACGAAAGTTAGAGCGTTCGGTGTGGAAAGATTGTTAGATTTTAGGTCATTTATATTTGGAATACCATAAATCTATTCTTTTTTTTTGTAATTACTTTTATAACCAGCATGCTGTCTTCATCTCGTTGTAACAAATTAAAGTTATAATACCTAACAATATCTGGTAATATAATAATGCTAGTAACACTGGTAGATCAACAAAATGAATTATATTGCACAACAGTACAATTTATCTACCTTCATTATCAACTCTACCTGGTAGGTAACAAAGGCAGCAATTTACATAATGAACTGTACAGTGTCATCCATATTGGATTCACTAAAATTTGCATTTTAACTGGATGATATGTCACTTGTTTTGCCACCAATATTTTAAGACAATAAATTAAGTGAGTACAGTATATATGTTTTAGCTGAGAAACAATTACTTCTATACATTACATTGGTCATTTTCAACATGATCTAATCAAGAAATAAAATGCTAATATTTTCCTAAACCAAAGAGGTTAAAAAAATTGTTGACTATTAGAGTGAACTTTTATTTTTGAACTGAAATATTAAGTTAAATCATTGTTCATATAGAAATGGATTATGTCAGTTTCAGTGTTACCATGCTATTATGTGGGTGTCTTCATAAGCAATGTAAATACTACAAATAATATAACAATGTTGAATCACCGAAAATCAGCATTTAACAATGTGTGTCCAATTGTAATTAAGTACAAACCAAAATGAATTATAAGAAAATGTTTTTTACCTATATTTTAAAAACACTACATTTATTACAATGGCATGCATACATTGCCAAGTTGGGTGAAATATGGATGGCTCGAATTCAATTTTATAACAAGTATAGTATGTAATGTAACTTAATATAATGACTCATAAGTTGAACTGACCACAAGCAGCTCTTTATGAGCCTTATGTAATTGTAATCTAATTATGTATGCTGTTAAATGCATTATAAACATAAATGCCTGTAAGACAAAGTATAAACTGGATGTAAGAAGAATTTTACGTTGTCAATGACCTTTGTGGATAAATTTTTTGATGAGGATGTTTTTAATCATTTTACAATATTAGGCCAGACATAATTTTTTTTTACAATACATCATTATTCCTTTATTAAGTTTCACTAAAGTTATAGTACTATGACAGTAAAACTAAATATGAGCTTATGAGACAGTAAAAAAAAAGATGGTTAGGTGCAAGATACAGAGGAATAAACTAGATAGTAACAAGCCAAATAATTCCATCCATCCATCTGGAATTTCAACTAAATAGTAAACAAGTAATACATTATTTAGATATTGTCAAAAACACAACAATTTTAAGGTTCTTTCGAATTTGGTTATCCTCTGAATAACCTTGTAATAAGCACAGAGTAGTTGTTTTAATTGGTATGAAATATTGAGAAAAAAATGAGAGAAATTAGGTATTTAAATTAATGTAAATATATTTTATGAATACAAAAAACATGACTTATTTTATTTTCGTTTCAAAAAATATATATTTTTTAAAATATTCTAATGTTACAGCTATTAAAATACACATGTTTTTGGATAATCATTTCGATTATTATCATCACATGCATTATATTTAAATATGAAAACATAAAAACGTAATTGTACTTTCAACAAAATGATAAACACCAAAACATTAGTAACAATTGAAATTAAGATAAAAATATGTTGCAGTTAACATATGGCAATTTCTTTATCATATAAATTGCATAAAAAATATTACATTAATTGTTTCAAAGATAAAGAAAATGTTAAGGATAATAGAAGACTTACTGCAAGTAAACGTAAAATCCATAATTATACTTTCAGTTATAAAGAGCAGTGCAAATTTCACACAACCGTTATGCTTTACTGAAAATTGACGTAACAATCAGCTCTTGTACCTGCATTCACATTACTAACGAAATGTTTCAGCTGCAAAGAGCCACTACAAGTGTGAAGTTTGAGCTAATCAATAACAACTGCAAGTTCTATTGTAAATAGAAACAATTAAATTTAATGCTTTTAACAATTTTGCCAGATTCGTGGTGATATCAACGACCGTATGTATATTCATATAACGTCTTCTTATCTGTGTCATCGAAGCCACACAACTGCGTAAAAGTAGGCTTACAAATGAAATTAAAAAAGATTTTTTTAAATCCTTTATAATAATAGAGAACTATAGTCAATAGAATCGTTTTTATATGGTGGAAATAATGAAATTAGCAGTTGTTTAAGGTTCTTACCTGGAAAATGATTAAAAGAAACTTCGAAGTCGCCACGGCCGCTCAACAGCGGCTGTGACTCTCGATTCAAGCCTGGAGAATCCACGTTGCCCTCGAACCCGACCTCTGGTACTAAACAAATGTCCTCGGTACTACTAGATAGGGATACCACGCCGTCATCAGGAGGCGTAATTGTACAATTCGGTTTGTCGAAATCGAGATTCAACAGAGTCTCTTCCGTACTCATGAGTAATGTTAAATAGTGGTTCTCCACCGAGCCTCATCTATTTTGCTTTGTAAAATTCTTTGTCTCACAATCATTTACACAAACACTTTGATTCATTCAACGAAAGCTATAGACAATAGAACATAATGATTGACAGTTCAGATGACAAAGATACATATGCCATAGACACGTTGTTTTTTTTTATAATTCTCTGCGTCAGCAGGTATGCCTTTAGCTAACAAACATTTTCAAAAATGTCTTTCAACACTTCGCATGATAGAATTGTTCATCTCCATGTAATAAAAAACCTCGTACATTAGTACAATGTAGATATCATTATTACAAAAAAATGTATAAGGTTTACGTTTTCTTAGAAAACATATTTTGTGTAATTGTATATTACGTTAGAATTTAATATTGAGAATAAATCATCTATTTTATTTAATTCAACAGTTTTTATTGCGTTTGTGGACGGAGTGGTAAATAATTTACATTATCCTTATGAAAATGAAAAATCAAAAAGATTGTAAAATTATATATACGGTAAAGGATTGGTAATTATGATTTAACACAATCAAAAACAACAAAATTTCAATTGTAATATTTTGCATCGTCATAGCTGACTGTAAACTTCTTGTTGTTTCTTCGAGACTGAAATTCCCAAGGGCAGATTTCATTCAAAATAACATTGAAATCTGAAAAATATCACCGTAATAAATTTTACTAAATTAAACACATAGGGATAAAGAGTTTGGACCGAGATTTTATAGTTTTTAGCCACGTCTTGAGAAAAAGATCTATTTAACTAAGTTCAGTGATGTCAGCCACGTTTTATTATATTGATACTTAAAATTTTTTGTAATTATTAAGAAAGTATGGTATAGAAGAAATATTTTGATAATAATATTGAAATATATATTTTTAATAAACTACGTAAAGCAGATATAGCATAGATAGCTTAGAGATTATGAAAATATAAACGAAATTTTCAGATTTATATCAAGTAACCTTTTTTCTATTGTAAGGGAGTATCTATTTGGAATTTTGACACTTAAATGAAACGACGTCTTTACACCTAATTTTCGAACTAGTATTATGTATGCAACTTTTTCTTTCATCTTTGTGATTTTAGAGATTTAGTAAAAGTTTAAGAATAGTACTTTTATTTTACCTGTATCAAATCTACAGTTGTGTTTTTTTGTATCACATGCATTTTTAAATGTCACCACGTTTCCTGTGTTACAATTACAAGCACAAACTGGCGATAATTTCTCTTTTAGAGAACATCGCATCAAGGAACACTCATAAGCTTTTTGACTATCTATATTCTGTAATATCTCGTCTTTCATGTGTATTGGAGTTGATAGTAACACTCCAAAAGTTTTTTTGTACGAATTTAATGGATCGAGTTCCGGTGTTAAAGTTTCAGGGCGTAAGTTGTCACTCACTAACATCAATTCTTTTAATGCTTTTATCTGTTCATTGGAATCATAAGCTTGTGATCTGCAAAAATTTGACCTCGGGAACGACGGATGGATTGTCATTGTTCCTTTTATCACCATTAGTATAACTGAAATATTTAGAATAATGATAATAATCTTCCCTTTAACGCAAGAAGAAAGTTTTAATTACTAACAAAAAATTAAAAAGCTGATATTTTTGATAGATTTGAGTAAAAAGCGGAAAGAAATTAGAATAAGTATGAAGACTAACGAGAAAACGATAGTCGTGGATGTAGTCAGATTAATGAAAGTGTAACCAATATTAAATCTATATTCATAACCAAGGTTTAAACATTATTATGTATGAATATCAATATTTCTACTTAAATGTTGTCATCAGATTTCCTTATACTAACATGAAATTTATGAAAAAGCAAAAGATATAACTGTTATATTACTTACCCAAAGTATACATATAATATATTTAGCTTATCATTTTAGAAATTATCGTATTTATATAATCAACCTGCTTTGCTTTTAATGTTAAGCAAACTGGATTAAACCGTTCCGTTGTTAAATACATTGTGCCGTATGATATGCATATTAACAATGTTATGTGATAAATCTTTCACGCCCTTCAACTTTGAATTGATCGATTGCTTATTAATGTGTCATACGAGTAAAATATGTTCATTGTATATTTTCTCAAGTAACCCTCTTAAACCGTAATAATAATATGATGATTCTCTTTGTGTTTTACCAACTAGATACCAACCAAGACTTTAGTTCTGTCGTTAAGGAGAATATGAGAGTTTTAATTAAAAAATAAATTAATATACATGTACTTATTTTTTCAAATTATTTTCATTACTTTGAACAAAGAACTGAACTACAATGGCTACTAACAAAATTAATAAACATATACTGTAAAAGAATTGCTGTTAATTCGTATAAAAATACGCATCGAATCCTTGAGAATCTATGTTTTCTTTGAGTTGTTTGTCCGAATTACCTCTGTCAAGGTAAGCTTGCTTTCCATTTAATTCTTTATTGCGATCATTGTGAAAATGATAGTTACTTCGACCCGCGCCAGCAGCAACTCCAAAGGCACGTCCTTTAGCTCCTATTTTCCTTATAGCCCCGCTAGTTTCATCATCTTCATAGAACTCTTTGTCTTTTTTGTATTCATCCTTGTGTTCTACGCGATGAAACCCGCGAGTCTTTGTTCCCTGTTTATACTTCCTATCTTCGTTGCCAGTGATACCAACAGCTTTACTAGATATCCCTTTTCCAAGTATATACGAAGTGTCATTGTCATAAGTACCTTCATCGTGTAATCCATCTATTTTGAAGACCTTCTTTAAATCTTCAATGTTATGTTTCGTGTTTACTTCTTCGTTGTCTTGAAACTTGTTCCTGAAGCCAGAAAAAAATGATTTTGGTTTAAAATTGTCGGTTTTGCTTGTATCGATGTTCTCGCTTGAACTAGTGTCTTCTAAAAATTTGATGAAATTGTTTATGTCCTTATTGACATATGACTCATCGAAACTCAACGGGTCCAATTCCGATTCATCTAGATGTCCCGGTGCTGATTCAACCCAGCTGTAGGCCAATGTTAAAGCCAGAAGCAAATATATTTTTTTTTCCATGTCGATGTAATTTTTTTGCTGCTCGTTTTGTGTTGCGGACTAGAAGTGGGTTGTGACACTGACATACATGGAATCAGTTTTATTTATATAGTACTTTATTCAAAACCACTAGTCGTGCTTTGATGGTTTTTTTAAATAATCTTCTAGCGGAAAATTACGTTTCCAAATGAATGGTTTATTAATAAAACTTAAGTAAATTTAAATAATCAATTCATTTGTTTGTGATGGTTATGGTGTGTTAGAAGTTCTATTATTAAATAATAAAATTAATTAAAGACGGAATCGAATGATGTAAAATAAGAAAAACAATTTTAAATCAATTTAATAACGTTCCTCAATTATACATACACACAGCCTAAACCGCTGGTCTTAGAGACAATAAGTTTGGGGGTATGTTCTTTGGATATGTAGGTATCCATTAATATAAAAAGAAGAATCAGGGTTTCTAGAAATTCCAAACTTAAGGGGGGAAAAGAGGGTTCCAAGATCAGTAGAATTTTTTGTTCTCTGAGTCGATAGATACGAAATTTGATACACAAACAAATAAAAAATTACCACGCCGCGAGACGGCCAGTAAAAATATAAATATCTTGTCATACAGGATGACCATAAAACGCTTCTAAGTTTTAACACGAAATTAGAAGTGGCATAAGTTAATAAATCAGTGTCTGTTCCAAAGGTCTGCCACCAGTAAACATACATAGTTAATCATACGAAAACCTTCATTCCACATAATGTTATTAAACATTAAATAATGTTTGCCTCTGTGTTGCAGTGGTTGTCGGCATGCTTTGAGGTCCCGAATAAAATTTCGAAGCCACGTATGTATGTAGTAGAGTCAGGGTTTTTTATAACCCGCCTGGTTAGCTACCATTCTTAATGTCAAACTGCCACCATAACAGCGTTGTTATGTTAAGCCAGTCATTTATATGAGACCTAGACGACTCAGAGCGAGCACACTTCCCCGTCTACGTTGCCATTGTCACCTAACATCGTATAAAATTTACATAAAATGTTAACCTGGAGTCTATACATTAAAATGAGATGGTCGAGATTCAAAAAACTCTTACAAATGATATCCAAGTCCATTTCTACCAATGCGTCGCTTGTCATCTTTAAAGAATCCAGCTTTACAAGCTAAGCTCAAAGAACCAAAAAATTTTTAGAGAAATTTTCTGTTAAGAACGGCCTGGTTTAGGAATTATTTTCTCTCCGATATTATTTCAAAGAAGTATCATCATTATATAATTACATCTTGGTATCTTTTCGAAAAGGCTTGTTAAGGACATGTATATTGCTTTTTGACTTTAAATAATTGCACCTATTATTAATGTTATTCTATGAGAAATATTTTAATATTATATTAATGCATTCTTTCTTTATTCTATCTTTATAAAAAATCAATTAATCATAAAGTTTCTAATTTAGTAACATGAATATAGGCACGTGATCCTTTGTCATAACGATTGCTAGACAGTTGGCTAATAATAAATTAGCTTTGCAACGGTTATTTGTCCCGTTAATAACTTAACGAAAGTCAATAAAAGCGGAAGGTCATTTTAACGTTTTTGCCAATAATTTAAAATCGATATTAATTATCCGTGGCTCACAATGATTAGTAAAATGTAATCGATCGAAGTTAATTGATGTTTTTTTTTAACTCGTTTATTTTATTATATAATTGTTTTGAAATATTCAGTACAGATCTAGTTAGATGGCGGCTAGTGGATCAAATGTTAGAATTCTTTGCGAATAGGAAGTTTTTTTTTATAAAAAAATATGTATTCTCTGGAGTGTACTATTTTTCTTTTAGCTCCGAATAATATAAATAATTAGAGTAATAAAATTATATATTTAATTTTTATTATAACTCAGTTTTTTTTTTAATTATTAGATTTTACAATAATTATTTAAAATTGATATTAAGATACATTAGGAACTGATTGTGATTTTTTTACCAGAAACAATCTAAATATATCGCCGCTCTTACTACGGTCACTAAGAGATATTAGCGATTACAGAATTCTAGCATGCAGGGTTTTTAATCTTTAGAGTACTGCAGAAGTGAGCTTTTGTATTATTCTACAAATATTCGGTGTGCTACTGTAGGCTAATGATATTCTCCATGAGGCAGGTTCGGCAGTTCAACAGGTTTCATTTGTATGATCCATATAGATGAGGTCTGTGAATCGATTATATAAATACTTCGCAATAGTTAATTGTTTGGAACAGTTAAATATTTTGAATCTTACGCGGAGATACTTTAAAGAAATAACTGACTTTATACAATAAGAACTAAAATAATATTGTCGATTGTAAATGCCATTTTTACCATGCGGAAGCGAAATGACGGGATAATGTCTAGATTCGATTTCCACTTGGTTAGAGGTTTCCGCGAAGAAAAATATTTTAAGGATCGAACAGATTATAGGAATAACAGCGCTCAGAATTAGGAATGGATTGTGGTTAATTATAAACACAAGACAATAAGATTCAAGGTCATGCGATACGCGATTGCTACCCTCGGTGTTGCTGGCCTTTACAGGCTGTGATGATCGCTCAATAAATATCAGGCGGGCCTAAAGCCTTGTTTGCCACTAAGGTTGCAAGAAAAAGCGACATCTGCACATGACTAGCGTTGTGGTGGCTTAAGGCCTTAACTGTCTCTTTGTGAAAGAATGCCACAAGTCCCAGCAGTAGACTGTATACGCTAATTTTACGTCTTTATCGTTATCATGAAGGTTTACTGTATATTTGACCGGCCGATCAAATTTACAACTACTAGTTATTATCCAGATCTAATATTTTATTGCTACCAGAACAATTACCATGGCATATCACAGCAGCGAGCTCCTTTGCTTTAATACTCCATAGTGCTTTAAGTTATTGTATATCTTCAATTATTTTGTCTACAATCTGTGAGCTGTCTTAATATTTAATGTCTAAAACTTTCTAGTTTTATTTTGTATAGACGCAATTGGGTGCATAAGAATAGATTTTGTTTATGTAAAAATATTTAACAACAGATATTGATAACACAAAATCAAAAATATCATCTTTATATGTAATTCGTTTAATTATCCACTTCGTAAAAAAAAAACACCAGTATTCGTAAATCAAACATAACAAAAATCAATTAAATAGTTAACAGATATTTACAAATAAAGCTCTCGCATTCATTCCTTGTCATCATCATCGTCATCATCTTCGTAGGAGTATTCCTTCTCGTGCCCGCTTCCGCCCTTCTGGCCGTAGTCCTCGTGATGATCATAATGGCTGTCATTACCTTCTTCAGCAGAATGGCCAGCGTGGCCGTTGTCGACGTGACCTTTAGCGTAATGTCCAGACTTGCCGTGGTCGTTCTTGTCGTAGGCGGCGTCGCCGTTGTCACCCTTCTTGTGGCCTCCCGCCTCGGAGCCGTGGTGTTTGTTCTCGTAGCCGTGCTTCTTATAGTGACCACTCTTGTCAGCTACGTCGTAAAAGTCGTGGTCCTTTTTGAACTCGTCCTTGTGGAACACCTTGTGGTAGCCGGTGACGTCCTCTCCTTTGCTGAAGTGCTTCTTGTGTCCACGGTCACCGCCCTTATAGGTTTCGCCGGACGCATAATGTTTCCCGTGAGCGTCGGCCACGTCGTGATGGGCTACCTTTTTACCGTCGCCTTCCTCGTAGAACCCTTCGTTGTGCTCCCTGCCGTAACTGCCGGATTTTCCTTCTTCGCGATGGCCTTTCGACTTGTACCCTTTGCCGCCGGTCTCTCCGTGAGCGGCGTGATGTTGTTCACCGTAATCGCTGCCGGCGCCTCTCTCGTAGCCGAGAGCTTCGTGTCCACCGTCAGCGTACTCGGCTGATTCCTCGTCGGAGCCATCGTCCTCTTCGGCGTCCTCGACAACGATCGGTTTGGCAGCGATGTATGGCAGAGGCGCCGGTACTAAATCGTATGCCTCGAACGCTTTAATGGGTTGCGCTATAGGCAGGGGCGGCGCGAATATCTGCGGCTGCTCGTAGCCATGCACACCTAACTGCACCAGCTTGCCGGGAGCGCCGTTGTCGCTCCTGTAGATGTAGCCGGCGGCCGCTGGCGGCGCGTAATCCACCTGCACCGCGGCGGCGGAAGCCAAAGCGAACAGAATACTAGCGATTTTCTTCATCTTGAGATGTGTCCACCACAGCAAGCTGCTCCGTTATACTTTGGTGAGCCCGTTGCCCAATATTTATATCTGATTTGGCCACGACGGAAGGACCGTGAGTGTGCCCACCTTTCTTGTAGCCATGTAACAGATTGCTTATTAACGAGGTTATAGGTGACAAAGACATTACTAGAAAAAAAATAATATGATCGCTTGTGCAATATCGGGCCGACTGCGGGCGAATCAGCGCGAATTGTTTTTTTTTTGTTCTCTTGACCCTCTAATGGTTTGGTAAATAAACTATTCGCCTTGAACTTGTTCAATTCATAGCTAATATGATATAATTTTCTTTAATGTCTTGTTTTAAATATATTTTTAACGAAGTTGATAAGAATAATTAAAAGAAAATTAATATAGAATGTTTCTCTGTTTTTGTTTCTGAAAAAAATTATATCTATTACTATACGATTTTTTAGAATATCATACTGACTTTGTATGTATGAACTTATCAAATATTATTGCTATATTTTATATATTTTAACTATATCATCACTCAGTTATACGTCCCTACGATTCCCCGAACGATGCGATGCAACGGTGATCACTTTCCTTCACGCGAACTGCTGGCTCGTTTCGCTATTCAACTTTAAAAAAAAAACCTTAACACCATATGATATAAGGAAAACCTGTAAAAATATTTTATCTATATTTATTTTCAATTAACATAAATTATATCTGTTTTTCCCATTACAATAATTTTGGGCAATCGTGCGATAATTAATGTATATAAGTAATATCTAAAATTTTTAGATATCCCCATTTCGCGTTTGCAAAATGGCCACTGAAATTAAATTTCCAGGAAGTGTTGAGCAATTCTAACATTTCATAGTGGACAAAGCAATTAACAATTGGCGGACCTATCGCCATAGGCATTGTCTGCTCAGTTTACGCAAGTCTATTCTTAGCTTTAATTAAAAGTAAGAGAAAAATTTAGAAGTGTAATCTTGGTGGAGTATATATATAAATTATTTAGATTTATCTTAAAAAACAACCATAAGATCATTGTCTAAAGTAATGTTTCATAAAATTATTAGTAGACAATCATTTATACATATTATAAAACTGCAGGACAGCCGAATCTGTACAATGAAAATTTTAACTGAAATGCACTCTCAAGAGGAAATAGAAGCAATTAACATTTTTCTTTTATTTTATGTTTGTGTGTCTGTCTCTTTGACCGCGAATCACGCAATTATCATTGTACAGATTTTCATTAAAAATAGCACTTAGGTCACTTATTTAATAGAATTACATTTAGTGTACTTTTTATTCCGGCAAAAAGAAGGATTCTTGCAGGAGAGTGAGTAAAAACATTTTTCTCATACTGAATTATTTAAAAATTAGTAAACTATTAAGAGGACTGTCTATGGATTCATTATGGGTTACTTTTTTCTCAGAAATATAAAACATTCCCATAGGATTAAGTATACTCTGTTTCGTTTAACAAATCACCACTAGATGGCGCTATCGAAAACTTCCATTATAAGATTTTAAGAACGTAATACAATGAGAAAATCCCCAGGATTTTTAGAAAGGTGCACCAGTTAACAAATTAAGTTGAGTAAAATGGTAGTACGAAATTCATTGACTATTCAGCGGTACAAAGTTCCGAAAGAAGAGGGAGATAATTTGATACTTCAATCTTTTCTTTATTTCATATTATTTATACATGTTATATCGTTTTTGTCTATTAATTACTAATAAATTATTAGACTTTTTTATGATTAAATTTATTTACTTGTTTAGAAATTTAATTGCATACGCCAGCGCATAACAAAGGGCGAACTTAATGCTTAGAGGCATTCGTTACTAGACGTGTCCGTGGTAAAAAATAATTTCAAATCCTTTCCAAAAATTAAAATCATCGAATTCGCAACCGTTCCCATATAAATTACCAGAGGTAAGATCAACCATTTCCATCTACCTATCCTTACTTACCCAATTTTTCGCCTTTAATTGTTAAAAAATTGTATTTACAGTTAAACTTGACCGACGCAGATAAAATATTTCATGCTAATTTGACACGCAAAATACGCGGCTTGTTAATGAGTTGTCATCGAAGTTCATTCAACGTGCATGTACTTCATTTTTAAAGCAAACATTTGACGTAATAAAAAATTGAAAATCGCTTGCCAGTAATACTGATTTTTGAAACGTAATTTATTCACAATTACGTGAGTTTTTTAAGCTTGTGTACTGAACCGTAATTAATATATTATTGTAAACTTTACATCACCAGCAATCCGCATAAAAAACTATTTGTTTCATAGAAATCGGCCGTGAATTTTTTTAAAATGTTATCTATTTCTTTTCGTTTGGCATAATTTTCAAAATGGCAGAATTCATTTTGATAGGATTTTTCGCTACGGCTCATTTGTATTAACAATGTAGTACAACATTTAAATGAAAAAAAAATATGAAAAAAATTGATAAACGAAATAAATTTAGTATGCGTAATTAGAAAACCATTAATCAAATGACTGAAAAATTTGCGCGTATAGTCCACGACGAATGTAGTATATTAGGAAACCATTATATTTTAAATATATGGTCGTGTTAAACGAACAGCGGGGAGAACGACTCCAGGTCATTGAAATTGAAAAATGCCATTACTGTCAAATACGCAAAAAGTTTTTTGTTGAAAATATATTTTTTTAATTCTCATTTATATTTATTTGGTTGGTGGATGGTTCTAAAAAACATAGTAATTTTCTAGTTTCTAGTCCTAGTTGAAATCTTTCGTTTCTAACTACATTTAACATTCATTAGCTTTATAAATCTTTGGTGCGCTGTAGTTTTTTTTATGTGGCCGGCGTATCGTTTTAGTATAGCTCTAAAATAAATAGGATTAAAAGGAAACTGTGGCCTACGTTCCGTTTTTGTTTTGAGAGAACAATTCCTCTATGTATTAATATTATAGCAAATATCACCATCGAACACGTCATAACGTAATAATCGCGTGAAAACTATTTTGTTATGAATTTTCCCAATGCTAAAATTACATGTTTTATAAATTTACGTCGCCGCTAAGCCTCTTGTTAATATAAAATATCACAGTTACACTAATATTATGACGAGTTCGGTTCAATATTTTTGTTAAAATACATAAAATATTTTCAAATTTCACCAATTTTACGTAGGATGTATAACTGCCCGCTGCCCGTCGAACTGAGGATGCAAATGAAACGCTACGATAAAAAGAACATTCGGAATGTAGGTAGTTGTATATTGTCCATATATTCCTGCTACTAAAAAGACGTGAAGTGTTTTCCATCAAAGTACAGACTTAAATTTCAACGAAAGTAATTTCAATGGCGATATTTTTTTATGTTCACAATCAAGTATACATGTATGAAAGTAAAATAAAAGCGATGAAAACGTTGAATATAGCTTTGATGTTTTTTTTTTCATAAGAAAAAACAAATAATAAAATAACGATTTGGTTATTTGGCTTATGTTTATATCTATACGTACATATTTACAAAACTACCAAAACTCAACAAAACAATAACAATTATGGTGAAGGGTCCTTCAGTGCTTGACCTCGTAGCCGTAGCCCTTGCCGTGGTAAGCTCCGCCCTTAGAGCCGAAATCTTCGTGTCCGTAGTGTCCAGATTTTCCGCCCTCCTCAGCCGAGTAGCCGGCGCCGTGCTCGTCACCGGACTTCTTTTCGTGGTGCCCTCCCTTCCCGTACCCTGCCTCGTGATGCGCTGAATCATGAGACTCTCCTTTCTCATGTCCCGCTTTGCCTGATTCGTGGTACTTGTGCCCATTGCCATATTTGTGGAAATCACCTTTGTGCCCTTTGCCATCGTAAAAGTCATGGTCCTTATTGAACTCGTTCTTGTCGTAGACCTTGTGAAACCCCTCAACTTTCTCACCTTTATTGTGCTCTTCCTTATGCCCGTGGTCGCCGCCCTTCTTCTCGTGACCCTCTTCGTAATGTTTGCCGTATTTGTCGGCCTCATCGTAATCCTTCTTATGATCACCCCCACCGGAAGCGTAAAAACTTTCGTACTCTTTCTTGTGATAGTCGCCAGCGTCACCTTTACCATAATGGTGTTTCCCGCCATAACCTTTGTAGCCTTTATCGCCGTATTCGTGTCGTCCGTTGGACTCGTAGTCTTTACCGTCGTCGTGCTCGTGATAAATTCCGTCCTTGAAATGCCCTAAGCCGTGGAGGTAATCAGCAAACTTTTTGTTGTAATCACCAAAACCGTCATGATGCTTCGCGTACTCGTCATCAGCTATTCCGTCAACGTGATCATTCTCATCTTGTTTCTCCTCAACGGGGATCACGTAAGCTTCGCTTGAATGTGACTCTGCTTTGTTTTCATCACTTTCGGCGCTTTTATCTGGTGCATCGTCTTTGTCGGGCGCCGCGAAGACCTTCGGCTGATCGTAAAACTTCGCCAACTGTTCTAAGATTTCACTCTCGTCCATTTTCGTTACGCTCGCTGGTCCGTCGCTCTGTTTCTTGTATATGTATCCGGTGGCGGCGGGTTGAAGGTCAGAGCCGGTGGTGCGGACCATGACCATCCGCTCCACGGTCTCCCGCATCTCCATGCAGGAGGCGAGCGTTACAATCAACAACAGAGGAATGCGCCGCGTCATGCCGCCGACTCCTGCTACAATAATGCAAACCGGCGGCAGTACAAACACTTATATAGGGAACATAACACAGTTCATTCGGCATTCATGAACGGCCCGATTCTAGAGCGCTCTCGAGATTGTGCAATGCTCTTCTGTGTCAATGATAATGAAAAACCCTGTGTCATTTGTACGGTGCATTGCCTTTGATCGATTGTGACCAAAAAAAAATAAGTGCCGGTAAATTAATTTGTTTCGATGAAGTGTTCGATCGAAATGAGTCTGTTATTGTAATAAATATCAAAATATGAAAATCTACAAAAAGTCTAATACAGACGACTTGTTATTGCCTAGTTTATAGATTTTACATTAGATTTATCTCACAAATATTTTTAATACTTACTCGACACTTTCTACAGAGATTACTCGTATGGAACAGCAAACACACCTTCAAGTAATCACTTTCCCTCAATCGAATAGCTTTGGATAAGATAGAAGCAAGAACCAGTTCGTGCGGACATTTTTAAGAAAGTCGAACTCGTTAATGAAATAAAAAAAAAATATAACTTTAACTTATTCCGTCAGCCAAACTTAACGGATCGTCGATTAAATAAAATAAGAAAAAATACCGCTTGTTAATGGATTTTATTGATAATCAAAAAAATTAGGACTAATTATAACTTAACTTATATTAATCACAATATTGCTTAATTATTTAATACAATAAGCAAGTAAACCACATCTGATATACATGGAGGTAATATTGTATGTGAATTTTTCCGTTGGTTTGGTTCGCTCTATATGCATACTACGTATATATATATATATATATATA